>JAVQJL010099923.1:0-19545 GCA_036024295.1 Nannoperca obscura | reverse complement strand
AAAGTTAAGACTAGTTTAAAGTCATCTTCATTGAAAAGTACAGTGCTTTTCCTTCAAAAATAAGGACATTTCAATGTGACCCCAAACTTTTGAACGGTAGTGTATATGTATATATATATATATGTATATATGTATGTATATATTTTATATTTCTGTATTGTAGCCACAAACCTTTAGCCTGCATCTGAAATACTAGCCCCAAGGTTCAAGATGGTAGATTTTTTTATCACTGTGACATCACTGCATCTTATCACATTACTAGATTTCACGTATGATATATCCTGTAGTACTATGCATCATAAATGTACCATGTATGCACCATATATAACATTATTGACACTTCACTTGGTTTAAGATTTGGATCCATGTATTCAATAAAGGAGTTCTCTGGGAAGAGTTTTCATTGGAACTGCTTTCTACTGAAGAAATACTGTTGACAACATGTCATGAGCCTTTTTTCGTTTATTAGTCAATCACTTATTTAGAAAACTTAAATTAGCTCTTGAAGATCACACTGCTGTATAAATAGTTTTGTGATCATCCCTAAACACTTGAAAATACAATTAATGTACCTTAACCCTTGTTCCTATTATCATGTTTTAAATACTTTTGCTTGTAACATGGAGTCATTTTGTCAGATGGATTCACACCTACAAAATCCTACTGCACAAGAGTCCTCTTCACCCAGCTCATGCACATGTTTTCTTTCTACCTATGCAGGAGATATAATATTTTATTATATAAAAACAAAGGCAAGGGACAATAATACTCCCTCTAATTTTGGAGGGGCTCAAACGTACTTCTCTTTAGATGTGGGGAATTACAGGCCGTGGTGAAAATGGCTGATCTACATTGGGTCCCAAGTTATTTTTAGAGCTCTTGTTGCCTGGGTTACAGGAGACACAACTCCAGCCAATATACAGCTATGATCCCTCCTGAGGTGAGGACGGTGGAATGAGAGTGGTGGGGGTTAGTTAGCAGTTTGCTTACAATTTTGACAAATGGTATTACGTGAGGTAAACTTGGCCTGAAAATCGCGGTTTGCATGCTCTCTCTGAAGTTTGTATAGACTCATTCGAAGGTCTCATGACTCATTTTAACACGTCATCCTCCAACACGCTCCTCTGTATACAGAGCATGGGGACGAGTTCTGACTGAGTAGTATAAAAAGGTCAAATACACATTTCCTTAAAGCAGCATTAATCAATAGTTTTATATTAACAATGGATCAAATGACTACATGTAACAATGAAAGGCATGACTCATAGGTTAAACCCAAAGCGAATCATCAACCGACTCTGCAGTTCCCCTCAGCTCTGCGGTCTGTCAGATCATTGTTTTGGTTTTACAGTTTGCAACGTTGCTGTTTAGATACAGTCTCATGGCTCTCATCAGCTTTGAATAGGCGTAAGTTGAAGCATATATAGTGTAATATCTTAACATTTGCTGTGGCAGAACAATACATGAGCCGCTCTATCTCTTCACCTTCCTTTGATGCCAGAGCCACCTTGAGTCATCCTGGCATAATGACTCTTGTTATGTGTCCCACTATAAATGTAATAGTGTTCATTAATTGTGTCCAACCTGTGTAAAGCACTTGTAACAGTCTTGGGATTTGATGTATATAAAATAAGTTAATTTGTGGCCCAGTTGGTGCAGATGCAGAGCCAGACGATCCTCATTGGATAAACTCATCTGATCTGTAATCACTGTTTGAAAGATGGCTGCCCCGCCTAATGGCAGTATGATATAATGTAGCCATTTGATATCATCACATTGGTAAGTGGGCTGTTCATCCTCTTCCCATTTTATCCAGACCAAATATTTACTCAAACACAGACATGTGCACACAGTGACTAATCACACATTTGTAGTCCTGCCAGTCAGAGGAGTTGGTGCAAAGTTGCCGTGGAGGCTCTGTTGAAAATCTAAAAAGACTTATCAACACAATAAGTCATGTCTTTGAGGTAGAAATGTCAAGTGGATCCATCTCAATTCGTGTTGGACTATTATTGTGTGAATAATTGTGTGTTTCTGACCACAGATCCAATTCTTAGGGCCTGAAAACACCAAATGTCCCCTTTTACTGATTAAGTTTGCATTGTTAAAGAGTGTGAGATGAGATACATTCTGTTTGATGTAAAATATGGGACTTCATTGCCCCATGTTGCCTCTTAGGCAAACAAGTTGTGGGACACAGGGCATTCATTACTCAATATCCTGAAAATGTAAACCTCTGTTTTGTATCATTCTGCACATGTATATTAACCTAATTATCGGATTACAACTTTCTGTGCTAACCTGAAATGTAACAACAACATGTAAACCAGTAACACCGTTTCTAATAAGAGTAACAGAGGTCAGTGTCTGTTGGAGAAAAACAGATTCTCTTCACTTTGATCAATGAGTCCCTCCTGATGTGAGGAAGGAGCTATCTCTGTGGTTACTGTTAGAGAGAGAGGGTTCTGCGAAGAAACACTCCACAGAAACCACAACATTTTAGAAAGCACTCTTCCCACCACATGAACTTTAAAATCTTGCAGATATTGTAAGAAGCATCAATTGATTCATTCATGACCAGCCCACTCAGTGCTCTGGGGGAAAATAATGTAAAATTATAATTAAAGATATTGTGAGAGCTGTGAGAAAAAACAAATACAATACAAAAGCAAATAAAAGTGTAAAAAAAAAAAAAAAGAATGATATCAGCAGACCAGAGTCTGTGTTTTGACTCACAGCTGTTAGACATTTAAAGATTTAGCAAGGCACTAATCCAAAAGGTTCTTTAAAAATCAATAATTCAACAGAATGTGCATGTAAGAATCTGCCAGTTTTACCCAGATGTTAGATGCAGTCATTACTGGCTGCAGAGCCGGCAACTCGGCTCTCTGATTTGCTGGCTTCTGTGTGCTGATGCCCTGTCAGACCCACAGGTGCTGACAGGGGTCAGCAGATGACTCACCAGCCCTCAACAGCCATTTCAGCTCTCAATCACCAGTGTCCGCCATAAGGTCATCCCACACACAAACACAACCACACCTGCACAGAGGCTCAAGTTAAATGCAGCTCAAGTTGCTGCTTGTGAATGACCTTCTGTAATTGGGTGTGAAAGTGCACACTCGAGCTCACACGCGTTCACACGTGTCTGATCACTCGGCAGGTTTAATCCGTCTTTCATCCTTTGCTGGGTCCATCTCCCCGTCCACACTGAGCTAAGCAGATGAACGAAGGTGTCCATGCATTGTTACAATCTGGATAGGAGGCAGAGCTCAGGCAGACGCATACACAGTGACAGTGCAGCTCAGACACATGGCTTTGTGTTGTCTTTGTCCTCCTACCTTCAAAAACCCTCAAACACGCATTCATAGAGAGCACGATAAGAGCAGAAGACAACATCAGAAAAGTATGAAAGTTGGAGTTAAAGGCACCCAGTGGAGATTTTTACCACTAATAGCATTATGGAGCAATATATTTGTGAGGGTCCGCGTTTTGTTTGTATGTTTCACATCCTGCCGCTATTCCACTGATCCACAGTTGGTGACGTTAACGTGCCAACGAATGTAGCAACGTGACAACGAATACAGTGAAGAAGACTGCTAGTAAACAAACATCTATATAAACAATGCATGATTTAAAATATTTTTAAAAGTGCTTTTGCAAATGCTTTATGAGAAAGGAAATGCACTCTACATGTTTGTTAGACCATTGGAAATGTTTTGATAGTCGTGCTGATACCGGTTTGTTATACATACCATTTTGAAACAAACAATATGTGTTAGTGAGGTTTGACTTACATTGAGTGGCCACTTTATTAGATACATGTGTACAACCTAATGCAATCCAATACAGCAGCTCTGCCATAAAGTCTGCTTTTATGATGCTTACCATGTTCAGTTTTTGTTGACACTGTCATAGAGGTGATCATAGTAGTGGTGGTGTTGTACTGGGTTGCATTATACAGAGAGGTGTTTCTAATATTCTGCCCCACCCCCACCGACAAAATAATAGAAACAATATGTTAAACTTTAAATGTAGAATTTATAGCAGAGCGGTTGTATTGGATTGCATTCGATTGCGCTGGTGTACCTAATAAAGTGGCCACTGAGTGTGATACAGGTCTGGTAACAGTACACAAATGTTGCAAGTGCTCTTCTCACCCGTAACTGCACCCACGGGTCTCAGGGGGCAGCAGAGTACAGAGTTCAGCCAATTAGGGAGCTGCATGCCATCAAACAGTGTAACCTCCTCTAAGAAGTACATGTGACTTGGATGAAGCTCTGTGGTGGGTACATTCACTGTCTGTCCCAACCCTACCTTGTATCCAGTGAAATACTAATGGCTAAATGAAAATGACTAGCAGAAATATAATATGTATTACAACAAGAAGAATAAAATTAACAACTTAATTCCTCGCCTTATTTCTCTTCTCTCTTCCTTCCCAGGATTAAACATGCCAACATTGTATCTCTGGAAGAGATATTTGAAAGTAAATCACACCTCTACCTTGTCATGCAACTGTGAGTATTCACGTGTGTCTGTGTGGTTTGTTTTTGTGTTTCCAGCTCCCTACTTGAGCTATCTCCCACACACTGCATGTCGCATGCCATTAATTGCACTCTGCGACACACTCGCATGTGCATGAACACATACACAAGCAAACACAGTACTCTGCCTACTCATGAACACCAGTGGGGAGTTCGCCCTCACACCTGCAGCCTGTCAGCCTCCCACCCACCTCAACTACTGAAATGTCAGAGAGAGAGGGAGAGAACAGATCAAGATCAGGGGAGCTGCTAACTGAGAGGCTCCAGAAAATCTGAATCATTTATGCATTAATCACAGTCAATGGTAAATCAGAGAGATAAAAGACAGAGGCGGAGAGGGAGGGTTTACATTTATCAGGGGAAGGGAATGCTTTTGTTTATCCACCTTAGTTATTGCATTCCCTCGTCAATATACTTGTGTTCCCTCATGATAGGTTTTGAGTGTCCTTGCAATACGTGAGTTCCCTCTGACTCCTGTTTCTTTCATGTAGCAGCCAATGCTTTACCACATTAATGGATTTACCTATTCAACCTTTGTTAACTTATTGTTAACTTGGCCTAACAATGTCAGTGTAAAAAACGTTGTTAAAACTGATGTAAATACTTATAAGGAAATGGTAATGTATCACAAGGGAAGTGAAAGCAGCACTTAGCAGACAGATGCCAAATCAAGATTTCCTTTACAATATCCTGAATACTCAAGACCAGACTCCGGCTGATTCTGAACTAAAATTTCACTTCTTTCCTCCATTTCTTGTGTTTCCTCTTCATCTTGTGTGGGTGTGTGTGTGTGTGTGGGTGTGGGTGTGTGTGTTTATGCGTGCATGCGTTTTAATATAGGCGGCTCAAACAAACTGCTGCAGATTTTCTTCAGACAATGACAAAGTCTCCCTCTAGTGGCTTCTAAGTGATAGAGACATATAACTGCAGTATTATATCAGTTATTTACAACTATGAGCAATTAAACAAGTTTCTTTGTTAAGAAAGTCCCAATTTTATGTTTCCCTCTCTTAAATTCTGGCAGTGTGTCAGTATGTTCAAAGAGATTTTCAAAATAATATTTTCACACATTTAGACTTTATCTCACTGTTCCTTTGTTGCAACCATCAGCAAATCAAATCTATAGCTGTCTTGGCCAATCAGTGGGCTCCTTCCATTATTTCCATAATCTTCAGTTCAGTCTGATTGTGTGGTTGTTGTCTCCATTCTGTACTTTATATTTGACAAGCCTCACTTCACTTTAATGACTGTGAACCTCTCCCTCTTTTGTCAGGGTGTCTGGCGGGGAACTCTTCGATCGTATCATAGAGAAGGGCTTCTACACAGAGAAAGATGCCAGTAAGCTCATTCAGCAGATTCTGGATGCCGTCAAATACCTCCACGACATGGGCATTGTGCACCGTGACCTCAAGGTCAGTCTGGGGTCAGAGATATGATGGAGAAGTTAGCCTGCATATGAGTATTACTGAGAACTTTAAATTCTAAATAACTGTTTATGGTGCTGACCATGCTGACCATCATTTTCAGTTATAGTATTGCTTTGTTGTCTTTGTAGTCGTCTTCTGTGCAAGCATATACTCCTTTTATGGAGATTAGTTATTACTGTGTGCATGCAGTGGTGAGGGTGCGTTGGCATTTGCATGATTTGCATGACGGTACTTTATCAACATTTCTGGTTTCGGTTTTTGTCCTTCCTCATCGCAGCCAGAGAATCTGCTGTACTACAGCATGGACGAAGACTCCAAGATCATGATCAGTGACTTTGGTCTGTCTAAAATCGAGGGCTCTGACAGTGTTATGTCGACAGCGTGTGGAACTCCTGGATATGTTGGTAAAGACGTCAGATACTGTTTGAAATCGGATAAATCTGCTTATAATGACTCACTTTTACTGAAAGGGAACATTGTACCATACAATATTACCACAGTACCCATATTAACGACGGGTACTTTATCAAACGCCATCTGCAGCTAATCTGAGGCTCATAAAGATATTCAAAGTTATGAATCATTTTAGCAAAGTAAAAAAACAACAACACTGATTCTGGTTAGTTTATACAATTTGTACAACTGCAAAATTAACAACTTAGATTTTTAGTTATTGTACTAGTCCTGAATGTGTGTCAAACATCATTTAACATGTTACCTTTTTTTTTTCTCAGCCCCTGAAGTGTTGGCTCAGAAACCCTACAGTAAAGCAGTGGACTGCTGGTCTATTGGCGTCATAGCTTATATTCTGTGAGTACGCTTTCTAACACATGAACCTAGCCTGAACACAGGATAAATACATTTATACAGATTTTGCTTAGCTGTATTTTATTACCGGTAGTCATGTAATTTGCTTGTTGTGCCAGTCATAATCATCTCCTTGATTTGCATGCTGACTGCTTTTATGACCTCAGTGATAGACATTTGAACCTCCTGGGATGCATCTAATAGAAAATCTGCTGCGTGTCTGTGAGGAGCCATGACATGTGTGCTCTCCCACTGTGTCTCAGGTTGTGTGGTTACCCTCCGTTCTATGACGAGAATGATGCCAAACTGTTTGAACAGATCCTGAAGGCAGAATACGAGTTTGATTCTCCTTACTGGGATGATATCTCTGATTCAGGTACAGTAGATATCAAGCTATTTTTCTTCAGTAGGTCTCTAAGTGTTAATTAAGCTCTTTAGAACTGTCATTTTGCGAGGTGCATAATCTAGTAATGGTCACTGTGGAAACAGTGATTAAAGCAGCCAAAACATCCTTTTTGTTAAAACCTTCCCTGACCTCAGGTCAGCTTGGAAACTGTCCTGGGTCTGCCCTGTATATTCCTTTTATTTAGTTTTGTCCAAAGTTAAACCAGCCTACTGTGTTTCTCTAGATCTATTGGAGCAGCGGCCTGAAACCATCAACCATCCTCCTCCCTTCTCTCTGAACTCCTTACTTTATCACACAGAGTGAGATCAGCCACTCTATGGGATAGATTTCATTTCTGTTTCTTATGTGATGTCATTCTTTCAGTCACAACCCAAAGCCTGTGATCATGTGTGAGGGACTCCAGTGCCCACTCATGTCCTGGAAAAACAAAAAATCCTGGGATTCTTTAATGCAGCATCCAGTCAAGAAAACATACCTTGGATGTTAAATTGCACAAATGTCAGAAACTAGACTGCGACAAAATTACGATCACTTCAGTTTGTTCATGGATGAGGTTAAGGCATGTGCTGATGTGAACATTTTCTAGTATAATTATCTTTGGCAAATCTATTTCTCTTCAGACAGCAATAAAACATCAAAGGATTAAAACACTTCACCTAAAACCTTTTTTAAACAAATACAAGCCGCCTCTTGCTCTGGGTGATGACCAAGTCCTTAGTACAAGACAGACAGTTTGCTTCCTGAGCCAGCAAAGCTCTTCCTCATACAGAGAGATAGTTTCTAAGCCAGTAAATATTTGATCCTATCCCTACCTTCCACCTCGCAGGTGTTGAGCCCACAAGGCAAGGCAGTGAGCACATGCTGATTTTCTTTCCCAGTCCTGGCTCTTGGACTGGGTCCCTGTTTCCCCTCCTCCCAACTTTTAGAACAAATTATACAATTGATGCAGTGGCCAATCTTCTGGCATATGGGAATCACAAATCAAGCTTTGTTTTTCTCTTGTTTACAGCAGTTAGACAATGAACTATTATTACATCAAGAAGCTGTTTCCAGTTTTAAACTGATGTTGTCGTACGAGGCTTCATAAATAAATGGACTGCACGATTGTTTGATTTTTTGCAATGGGTGACTTTTGTAAAATTTACTTTTTTAACATTTCTTTTTCAATTATAGCCAAAGACTTTATTGTCCACCTGATGGCGAAAGACCCCAGCGTACGTTACACCTGTGAGCAGGCTCTGCAGCACCCCTGGTAAAGAAGATTTCTGTTGTCTTGTCAAACCTGTTGTTATGTTATGTGACCCTTGGTGCTGTGGCTGTGAATAGGACTTCTATAACACGTAGACACACACTTATATTTCCTTACCCTTCTGTTGGTCAGGATTGCTGGAGATACTGCTCTGGATAAGAACATCCATGAGTCTGTCAGTGCTCAGATCAAGAAAAACTTTGCTAAGAGCAAGTGGAAGGTAAGTCAAACTTGCAATTTCTATTGGATGCACTTTGATTATGTTATATGTATGATTTATGCCATATTCTTTACATTCAGTTATACAGTTTAGCTACAATACAAAGTCTGGTCTTGGTCGGACCTACAGGAATCACTCCAAAGTACAACCTTTTTTTAATTTGGTCTTTTTGGAAATGGATCTTGTTTGAATTGTAAGAAATGTTAAAGATTTGGGACTGACAAAATCAACCTGGGGATTGGGACCCGTTTAAAGGGTCACAAGAAACTAAATCGTGAAATGTTGCTCTTTTCTAGTCAAATACTGGACTACTGGTCTAAAAACTTCTAAAATGAAACATTCTGAGAACTCTTCAAATGAACTGTTCACGACTCACAGACGTGTGCCCCGTTCGTCAACTTTCAGTTTCAAACGCATGACATTCTAAAGTTTCTGGGGTTATATTACATTTCTGTCTTTTCCTCTGCAGCAAGCATTCAACGCCACAGCAGTGGTTCGTCACATGAGGCGTCTCCAGCTGGGCACCAGTCACGAGGGACCCAACCCCACCCTGCCCGGTCCGAGTTATTTGTTTACCTCACACACACGGTAATGGAGACTGTAATGATCAGCTACAGTACTGATGGTATGTATTCTTTCTCTCTCAGAACCTTGTTGTGAGGGAGGGTGCTCCCAGAACGCGGACGGCGGAGCTGACCCTCTGTCCGGCTGCACCTACCGCTGCCACCCGACCAGCAGGGTGTGATCCCCGCCGCTGCTCCCCTTACCTGTCTAATCAATCCCAGTGACTTTCCAATTTTAACCCCCTCGGTGGAACCAGAGGCACCATCTCCCCCCTTAACTGGTTGGGAATACAGCGTCGTTCCAACCTCTCGCCTGCAGGGGGAGCAAGCCTGTCCAGCCTTAGAAGGAAGCCATAATATGAGAGGAGGAGGGGGAGGAGGAGGAGGAGGAGGAGGAGGAGGGAGACTTGATGATGATGATGATGATAGGATCACTTTTATGACTGGGCTGGTAGTTTTGGATGAGTTGAAATGGGGAAAGGATATAAAGGAAGGAGGGGCGATAACCTCCTCCACCAGCATGTCAGGGGGATTGTTTTTGCCGAAGCAGGACAGAGCTTGTTGGACACTGTTTTTACTCATGATTTATTGTTTTATATATTTTAATTTTGTCTTTTTAACCTCCTACTGTTAGACTTTGGAGCGTAAATCCAGAAACAATATCTGCATGATCAGGAGAGAGTTTTCCCCATGCATGTTTTGTTACCGTAGAAATATAAACCTGTTGCAGAAATGCAGCATCGCAGTACAATGCGAATGATGGAGTGTTGTGTGCAACGTTTGTTAAGGTGGAAAGGCACATAGGAGTATTTTGATTTGCCGTATTTGAAATGAAATTGAGTCAAATCTTGTAATTTTACAGATCTGCATTTTATGTCTTTAAGTCATGCTTTTAGACAATCACTCACAGAATAGTTTATGCAATGAAAACTCCTTCTATGTAGCCTTTTTTTGTGGTGATGTAATGTTTCCATGCAATGGTTAGGCTTTTTCAGAGTAAAAAGCTTCTCCATTCTCTCTCTCTTTTTTTTTTTTTAACCCTAAACCTTTTTAACCACTCGAGCACAGGGATATATCTTTGTCTAAGGTGCCTTTAGATTTACAGTATGATGGGCTTGTTTTCGGGTAGCTTCTGAAATGTTTTGTCTCTTTCTGCAGAGTTCTTGCAGCACAGGCTCCTGCTGTAATTCAACATTTTTGTATGTATCACATCTACAGCTTTAAAATGCAGTTTTATGCTTTTTGTGTCAAAGTTAAATTATGTAATCTCAAGAGGACGGCCTGTGCACATACTGTACACTGCCATTATGGCCAAGTTTATTTTGTTATCCACTGAATCTAATCCAAATAGAAATAACATCAATATTACAATATGAAATGGGTAAACTAACAATATTATTAATTATATAAATTATATAAATATTATTAATTAACACCTTTTATGGAGGGCTTCACCAGAAGCCCTCCATAAAAATATTTTTTTAATCCTTCAAATAAATGTTTTTCAGAAATATATTCCAGTATTATGCCAGGTCCCTCAATGACACGTGTTAAAAAACTGTGTGCATGTATTTCCATAAAAATCCTACAGTACATTTTGTGCAAAAATGTAGGATAGAAGGTTGTGTGATCCAAAAAAAAAACAAAGAACTGCAACCCAAATTTGATATGCATCTGTCATCATGTACTGTAATCGTCATTACAATATTTCTTTCTTACATTCTTTTACACAGGCACATTTCCTCCACATGCCGCCTGTTTAGAAATAACCTGGATTAAAGAATGTGAATATGCATCAGATTGACTCATCTTTACTTTGCATCCATCACTTTTTTTATGTTTGTGTGTGCATGAAGAGTGCATACTCTAATTTTTCATTCATCCCACTCTTAAAAAAACAACAACACATTGACAAAGACATCGTGATGCTGGTTCTTTTTATTTATAAAGAATCCTATCCTGTAAATTGTATAGAGGAGAATGGTGTTGAGTATCAGTAATAGAGGAGCTTCATGCACATTTGTTCAAATCATCTATATTTCATTTCCGGGGCCTGTTACAGACAGGAAGTGAGGGACTGTCCTGGATGGCTCACAGTTAGTGATCTACCAACATGAGCTTCATCCATCCTCTGATCACTCCGTCCTATCTTCGCAAGAATCTCATTTTCTTTTCAAACGTTTCATTCTCTGATACAGACATTTGGTACTGATTATGTTTGCATGATGTGGCTTGAAATTTTTTATTCCCATGAGCAACAATGAATAGTGTGTACACTTCTTGTGATAATGTAAGAGTTGCCATGAGATGAGTGCTGGTAAAAGGAGAGATTTTGTCATGCGGATGAGTAAAGAGCGACAAAATCTGTAATAAAGTTTCAACAAGTTTAATTTAGATCACCTTGCTGCTTCAAAATAAATGTTTAGCTTTATTCTGTATTTCTATTGGGTAGGCGTAGCAGTGTACTTGGACAGTAATGTAACTGGTGACTCCAATCTGTAAAGTGTACTTGAGTGGTTATTTTGTTCTGAGATTTTCTGTGTGAATTGTTTGTACGTCATGAATTAATGTGACAGAGGAAGACCCAAACAAGCACAGGAAAGCTGATGGCAGTCACCATCCACAGTTTTATTAATGTTGGCAGACTGACAATATCACAGATTTTCTCCTACTAAGGAAAACAACTCTTCTAATTTGGCACATTACCATACACGCTGTCATTAAACTCCTGCAGTGTGATTTATCTCCTGCAATTTGTCCTTGATGATTAATTTTGTAGTATTCATATACAAAGGTTTTTTTTTTTACATACTCCAACTCTTTCTTTTGGTTAAGCACACTCAATCCCAAAGGTACAATGGGGAAACGTTTCCCACAAACCCTAAAAGAAATTTTTTTTTCAAGGCAAAGGATATTTGGCAAGAGAAAAGTTTATTATTGAGCGCTGTAAGTGAGGATTAGACAAACACAACAACATTTTACATCCCAGTACAATTAAACAAGTGATGATGAAATACATAACCAAGTAATATCCCATTACCTTACCACTCAGCCACCTTGGTAGGAGTGATTAGAAGGTGGGTAAAGGAAAACAAATTATACTGAACTAGCCCTTAATGGTACTTAATTACAGGGTGTTTAGATAAATTACCACAGCTTTTGCATAAAAATGATCTTGAACATTTTAACAGCACGTACATTTCATTCATACATTTTACTGAGCATCAACCTAACGGAATAAGATGATTTGTATGAAGGTTTCTCCTTTGATTGCTCATTAATCGCTTGTAGAGGATGACCAGTGTGATAAGATGTAATTGTACAAATGAGTATTTGCACCATAAATATGTTGCCTTTGAAGAAATGCTGTTTTGGGATACGGTACCTAATGTATACACCGATGCAATGCATCATGGGTTGTTGAAAAGTAACTAGGCTACTGCTCAGTGTGAAAGCCAGTGACTTGTCTTGACAGTAACATATTTGAAAGTGAAACATACATTAAAATCCCTGTCTATGCATTATGAATCTGTCTGAGTCCACTTGTAAAAGAAAGCCATTTGTTTAGCTTGTATAACAATACATGCCAAATAATTTATCAAAGTGCTTTTTATTTGTGAAAAACAATGATATTAAGCAAGTAGTGTTTTGCACATGTAGGAAATAGTGCAACCAATACTGCCATAACCGACAGATAGGATGTAAAACTTGTATTTTTGCTTTAATATCTTATTTATTTATTATTTCACAACAAAAGATAATTGACAGACCTTTAAAAAAACTTCAACAACAAAATAACAACAAATTGTGAACTTAACAGTCAAGCTGAGATGTCCACCTTACTGCTACTCTGAAAAGCTAGGCTAGACTTGTTATCTTGTTAGCAGGACTAGTTTAGCTGTTATTACCCTCATGACTGGATTTCGCTGCTGCTTTATTTATGTGGGATAACAAATGTAAGTACCAAGACTGTGTTCTCAAATATTGATATATTTAAATTTCAGGAAACAGCTAAGGAAAAGAGCAGTAGATTTAGCTTTAATCAATACTAACTGTGGCTATCTCCAGCTAGATTTAAATGGATTAGCTGTACAATTGACTGTTTGGTTTGGTTTTTAGCTTAGATTGTTTTGTTCAAAATTATATATTTCTATGGCATAGAAACGTTTTATATAAGTTTCTCTCAGCTTTTGTCAGAATACAGAAACTTGCAAAAGTTAGAATAACAATGCAATAGGAGTCATACTTTTTTCAATGATGAAATTCTGCAACTGTTGCTCTCATGAAATTGTTTTGTGGCTCGAGAGGTTTGTCATGAATGTTAATTTCATAGTGTGCTACATGAGGCCTCTCTCTCCAAGGAATGCTGGGTAATTGAGGCTTGTGGTTTGGCTGCTGGAGGCCAGAGTGCAGAGCGAGAGGAGAGGGAAACTGGTGGTCAGCCTCATTCAGGAGACAGTAGACAGAGTAAAAATGATGCGGTCAAACCAGGAACAAGGGAGTGATTCAAAATAATGGGAGAGAAATTGCATGGAGGTAAAGCATGCTGAAAGATGTAGGCTGTATTTAGATGTGGAAGAGTGGAACAAAACAAAGTGAAACATGGCACCATATTGAACAAATCAAGGACAGGACCACAACACAGAAGGCCCAACCTTTAATGCTAACACATATTTTTATGCATGGGTTTAATTTCTCCTACAATATGAGAGCGGACGCACATTGATGAGGAGCGTGCTTTCCTCATCCCAGCATGACTTGATACAGATTCACATGATACATGAGCCAAAAGTGAACCACTCAATATGACTGACTCAGTGCTTTGAGCAAAATGCTAACATCAGCATGTAAACATACTCAGAATGACAATGATAACATTTAGATGTTCACATTGTCATGTGGATATATTGTCAGACAGGAATGTCAACCAAACTGTTAGACAAATTGAAATTTGGACCTGTTGATGGTGAATCATGGGGCGAACATGAATATCTCTGACCAGCACTGCATCCGCAAGTCCACGAGTCTTTGTCACTCCGATCCAAGGTCACCTACTCTATCTGGGAGAAGGTTATACTTTAATAACTATGAAGATAATTCATAAGATACTGCAGGTAGTGGATTTATAATGGCATCTTTTGGGAAAAATATTCTCAAATCAAAAATCCCTTTATAACCCCTCATTATTCAAGGTTACCTGTTTCACCTTATGTCAAAGTGTTGAGTTAAGGTTTGAAATGAAATGCGTTGTGTGCACAGGGAAGGAGCGAGCACACACACTTCCCTCATGTCTGTCAGCAGGAATCTATCTATCTGTCAGTGCACTCAGGAGGTTTCTGTGCCTATTATGTCCTTCAACATGTGTGCTCTTGACCAGTGAGCCATATAAATTCATAATGGTTCTGTAGTTCAAACTATAAATAGGAAATCTTGCAGCATCTGTGATATGTCAACCATGTCTCCAAAAAACTGCGTTTAGGAGACTTTTACTATTTACTAATATGTTTTGCTAGGTATGTATTGGAGGGAAATGTAACAGCTACCTGTGGTATGTTCACTGGCAACATTTTTTCTAGTGTGTGCAATGCTACACTTATGTACCGCACGCAGGTCGTACGTGCATGGCTCCACATATGGTTACAATTGCACAATGCGTGAAATAATTGTGGCGGTTCATGTTAAATGATGCACAGAAGAATAGCAGATATGGAATGTCAAATAACAAATGAATGATGTTTCAATAATGTGTGCAATACAGTGCAGACAAAAAGGAAATTAGCTTCTACAGCTCGCAGTTGTGAGAGAATCAATGCAAAACGCGCTTTATAGTGTAAATGCCTAAATGGCTTACTTGACCACTTATTTATAAAGCATGGCGGAACTTAACAGCACATTTCACCAAAATCTGAGTCGAAAAAGTGGAGTTAACAACACATTCAATGACAAACCATTTTTATTTTTGAGCTTTAAATAATTTGTGAAGTAATCAGATTTGATTTTTTAAAGATTAAACTGTTTTACGCGTGTGTGTTGAACAGGCCAACACACACACTGCAGCATGAAGCCTCGGAGCTTAACTAACAAATAGTTGTGTTGATGAATTTAGAGTGGCTTTATGAGAAAAATACTAAATAAATACACATGCATCTCTCCTTCTTTCCCTAGTCACTGAAATCTTTGTATCTCAATTGTGCATTTGTTTTGGATGCAGCGTCATATAACTTACAGCATCTTGGCCAAATGTTTTCTTTGGACCGAAACATGGAAAAAAACAGACGCAAATCATTAATGCAAAAAAAGATTTTCCAGTTCCATTTCTCCTCGGTCCTGCGGCCTCGCATTGTTTTAGGAGTAAAACCAGGTTGTTTGAGTTTGAGCAAGTCAAAGTCCCTGAGGTGCTGGAGCCCAGCGGAGGGCGAGGGACTAAACTATACAGTGAGATCACCCTCCTCTCCATGCCCTGGAGATGAGTGATTATGAACAACTCACTCACTCTGAATGTGGGAGAGACGATGTGAAAGTGTTTTGCTACAAAGATTCAAAGGCTAGTCCCGCAACCTGAAATCTGAACCAGTTTGTTCAAATCCAAAAAGATGTTCAAAAATATCTTTGTAGAAAGCATGGACTGGATTTCTGAGCCTTCTTGGAGCATCAACACAGAGTAATGCAGCTCCTCCTGAAGCCAAAGTGGTGCAGTTTATGAAAAGTTGCAGACCCTCAAAGTCCTGCATGACTGTGCAAACCACAGTTGATAATAATAAACAGGATGGGGAGCAGGATGGAGAGTATGTGGCAGAATGAGGAGTGCCACAAATTTTCCACTTTTGGGAATATTTAGCCTGCAATTAGGATCAAACATCGGCAGAAAGTTGACATCCATGTTACTTGCATTAGTAATACACGGATGCGGTCTGAGCTGGAAGTTTACCTCGACTCTGTCCATCAGACTACACAGAGGAAAACGAAATGCACCGTCAGGAAGAAAACATGAAAAGAGCAGAATTGATGGAGAGGAAAATCATGACAGAGTGTTGTTTCAACACCTTTGCACTTCTAGAATAGGACTGAATGGATCAAAGCAGACATCAGACGGGATACAGAGTGGAATTCTCGGTCATCTGAGGTCACACTGGGGGTCAAAGTTGCAGGGACAGAGAAACGTGTTTAATGTGCGTGTCCATGTGAACGACTTCCTATTTTCATTCATTCACCCAGACCAGGTCGACAGTCCAACACAGGGGCGACTTTCAGGAGTGTCCTTCTTGTTTACATACTAAAAGCATGAAATAGCTTCTTAATGTCTTGACCCCTAAATCCTTGATTCTAACTCGGATGCGTGTAGCAATAAGAGCCGTCCTTTTAGTTTTACCACTAAATAAATTCTGCTTCCCATTCTCAACAAAACCATCGTGAGCAAACAGTTTTCACTTTATGAAGTCCCATCTATCAGTCCTCTGCATGCAAACACTCACACACTCACACACACACATATTGTGCATTTGCAGACTGCAGTATGCTCAGGTTTATTATACTGGGTTGATTTGTACCGAGGTGAAAAGAGTGCTGTTGATTGAAAGAGCTGCAATTAAATCTGCCCTAACACGCCCAGTGACTCACATTTAATGGAACTTTAAAAAAATCGATTTCAAAGCACCTTTTTTGACAAAAATAACATACTGAGTATTTCTCTGTTTAATCTCATGCATGCTAATTTATTAGTTATTTTTATTTCTGTTGTTTGTTATTTTTTTTTATTTTATCTCTTTATTTGATTCATCTAGTATTGATTATTCTTCCTCATATATAGTTTACAGTGGTGTACTACATTATACTGCACATAACATCTGGAGTGAAGGAACCACTGCACCACTGCAGTGGTTAGCACGGTTGCCTCATAGCAGGAAGGTTCCTCCCACAGGCCAAAGACATGCAGGTTAGGTTACTTGTTGACTCTTAATTGTCCTTTGATTAGAATGATTATCTGTCTAGGGTTTTACCCAGCGCCAAAAGTAAAGTTGGGATAAGCTCCAGCCTAATGTATAATTAAGTGGTCTATTTTAAGTTGTTTTACCCTTCAAAAACCCCTTAAACCATGCATATAATCCATAAAAAATATCTTACAATCCTTTAATTTACCTATTAATCCTCTTAAAATCCCATTCAATTACATACATAAAAAATTAATGAATCAATAAATTGAGGATTTTTAAAGCAAAATATTTTGGCATTCAGAATCATAATGAGCAGGTCTGTAGAGCGCTGCCAATAGGTGAGGTGTCCTTAGCTAACATCAGCTTTTTATTATCTGGTTTTCCAAAAAGTGTTTTTTATGTAACATGTGTGTGCTTCACAAGGACGTAATTAGCTTTCACTTCTTAAGTTAGCTACTTTAGTGTAGAAGGACTCCATTTATGTTGCACTTTTCTACCTCAACAAACAAAGGACTTTCTAATTTTGCTGCCTCTCATTCCCTCATTCTCACATACACACACACACACACACACGCCTGGCACTGCCCATCGAGAGCCACTTGCGGTTCAATGTCTTGCTCAAGGATCAAACTGCCAACCCATGTTAATGAACAACATGATCTTCCTTCCAGTGTACTCCCAATCAGCTCAGCTAATGGTACTTTAGCTCTTAATCAGATCTGAAGCACTGACCAACTCACAACGGCTTCCATCTGAGATGCATGCAACACCTCATTGTTTATCAAAATAGTAACATCAATCACCAGTAACCCAAACAGCTTGTGGATGCACAAAGAACAACAGTCAACCCACAGCAGGACACTCTTCTCTCAAAACTATGCAAACAGCTTCACATGCAGTCCAGAATGAAACACAGAAAACCCTCAAATCCTGAACATTCACTTAAAAATGCTGTAAACATGTGTGGTGGAAAATATCGCAACATAAACCTAACATCTCTGTGTCTAAGCATTACATATAAAAACAGCTTGGCAGCACTAACAGCAAACACATGAAGTCAAATTCCTCCTGCTTGTCTTGTGGACTTCGTTAGTAACCCAGACGAACAGAGGAATAATTACAATTGAAGGATGGAGGGAGGGAGAAAGAAAGATGGAGGAGGGAAGAGGAGGATGAATGAGGGAAAGAAGTAGCCAAATGGAGGAAAAAATGGAAGGAAGAACAAACAAGATTTTAACACCCCAAAACAATGAAGTGGTGACTGAAGAACACAATTAAATAGAAACACACGTTTAAGTTCTCCTGAAGTGATTTTCAGCCTGAAATAAAGTTTGTGTGTGATGGTTTTTAGTCAAACACTATGAAATCCAAAATCTCCACTGCAAACTGTGAATCTGGTGTTATGGTTATTACTGTTGCCATAAAGTAAAACACTGAGATCACTCTTTTTGGCTCGCCAGAATACTCACATGGCTTTTCCCTCTCTTGGGTCTGAAGATTGAGTTTGCAGTACGGCACTGAAACTAAAAGCACGGCAGTGTGATTCTACTTAGAATGGAACAGCAGAGGTCTCAGAGGCAAACACACACATCAGTGACTTTTATTGAAACAGACATGGACAGGCAACAATGAAAACTCCCCTCCTCCTCGCCAGAGTACAGCTCATCAAGTGTAAAGAGATGATGAGGAAACGTTTCCACTCAAATCGAAGCCATGTTCGCGGAGGTGTTGGGTAATGTTTCCTTTGTGGAGCTGAAGACAAAAGGAAAGAAGGTGCAAACTGACCCTCTTTACCATGCAACATACATACAAACATTTGTACCAAGATAGCCTACAGCAGATGGTAATCTGACTTTCGGCCATCCAACACACAGACGAGTACCAGTGAGAAAAGGAACATTATAAACAACATTTACAAAAATAAAATAAATCAAAATATATTTTCTAAGTAAATAATATAATCATAAAAGTGACACAATTTAACAGCAATAATCGCAAGAAATGGCAAGTTGAACTATTAATATTATTTGCATGCTAGCATTAGCATTTAGCTGAAAGCGCCACTGTGCAGCCTCACAGAGCCATTTACATGGCTGTAGACTCTTGTTTTAATGTAACAGGGGTGACTAATTCAAAACAC
The DNA here is from genome assembly GCA_036024295.1 of Nannoperca obscura. Classification (NCBI taxonomy): domain Eukaryota; kingdom Metazoa; phylum Chordata; class Actinopteri; order Centrarchiformes; family Percichthyidae; genus Nannoperca; species Nannoperca obscura. The sequence continues at coordinate 258 of JAVQJL010099923.1, read as the reverse complement.
AAAGGGCTGATCTTCTTTCCTTAAAAGGAATCACTGGTTCTCCAGGTCCAGACCCAAGTAATTACCTACAGAAACAATGAAGCCAATGGCAGGCTAGTAAGTTCAAAGTTATAGACCTTTCTTTTGGATTTCTTCATGTGGAGCAGTGAATGACAAAAAAGTGCAGCTGTAAGAAAATTTCAGAAAATATGAACATAGATAGATAGATAGATAGATAGATAGATAGATAGATAGATAGATAGATAGATAGATAGATAG
>JAVQJL010099919.1:0-26371 GCA_036024295.1 Nannoperca obscura | reverse complement strand
AGTGCATTTATGTGTGGGAAGAATGAATCCTTCCAGCCGTTTTTCTTTCCTGCGCCTCTTCCTGTGTAACCCCCCCCCCCCCCCCCGTCCCCCCCAACGCACACAATTCTCAAAGCCGGCGTCGGAGGGTTTGGCCTCGGCAAGATCCAACCCACCAGAGGAGACAGAGGAGAGGAGCCAGCGTTTCTCTCTCTCTCTCTCCTACGAGCTGACTGAAGGTTACTATAAATCCTGTTCACACCAATACACGCACACAAATATTCCCACATCTCTCCATCCAGTGCGTGTTGGTGTATCTCATATGACTTGGCAGAAGTGAACCATGTGTGAATGCATGCCAGTGCGGGAATGTGCGTGTAAAGAGTTTTGGCAGTTTTCTCAACGCAGCCTTACCAAAAGATCCTCTGGGAAATGTGGTTTTAACGCCCCCTCTCTTCTCTCCTCTTGTTTCCTTTCTCTCTCCATTTCACAATTACATCGCCTCTGTTTCTCCATGCTCCGCTCCCTCTTTCGTTTTAATTTCCCCTTTAACTCTCAATTCCTTTACATTTCCCTTTAATTCAACCTATGGAAATCCTCTCTGCTTCTCCGTCTAGCTACTCCTTCTCGCTCTAATGACTCCAATCCCTGCTTTGTTTTGTGCATATTCCCATATCTGTTCTCTATAAAAAAATTATGACATCATCATTTGCATAAAAACACTGTAAGCTGTGCATGCATATAGGCCTCAGATTCAGGATGTAACTCTCCGAGCGCTGTCCACACACAATGAATGCTGATGGAGAGACATGATAGGTTATACTGTAGGGAAGGCTGGTCAGATGAAATAGCTACTTGGTATTCCATCACTCGACAAAGCATGACACACAGGAGAGGGATGCTGGCAAATATGCAAATCATGAAATACATCATATATTTCATAGCCTTCTGAAATTCATCAGCAACAGAAATGATACACAGATGTATTTGTGATGTGTGAAGGCTGGAAAAATATACTTTCAAACATTACAAATGTTGTGAGATGGGTAGGTGTATATTTTCTCAGTAGTGGAAAGTAACAAAGTACATTTGCTTAAGTATTGTACTTAACTACTTTTAATGTTGTACATGGAGTATTTCCATTATAGGCTAATTTATAGTTTTACTCCACAACATTTTATTATATTACGTTACATTCCTCTGACAGCTGTTGTTACGTTAATTTGAAGACCAAGGTTTTAAATATCAATTTATAAAATGTGATGCCTTGTTATAAACACATTTCCTACTTCAGGTTAATTATCTTAACGTTTAATTTAAACGTACAAAATGTTTTACGCATAATTATTTCCTCATTACATTTACCCTTTAAACAGAAATACAATGATTTTTTACATTAGTCCTCGAGTTTAAATTAATAAGCTTAATTTATGATATAGTGCTTATATAAATAAAATTGAATTGAAATTGAATTTAATTAATTTCATGGTGTAAATTTGACATCATTCATATCTACTTTCCAGCATAGTTCAATATCTTTAATCACTCCCAAAATGTTTTCAGTCACTCTTTCAATTTCAGCATCACAATGTTACACAATGACCAAAGATGATGAGTTTGGTCTTTTTTACATTTACATATCGTCAAAACTCTTTGAAAGGTTTAATTCTTTTTCCACTGTGTTTAAACGTTTTTTCAGTGCCTTACTACAACAACATAAAATGGTATAGTCTGAAAATATAAAGTTAGAAAGTTTACCAGTGATTTATGCATGTATGATTTAGCATTGCACTCCTATAACATTGTCAGACTTGCAATTGACAGTTTTCTTCTTTTTTTTTAAGGATAAAAATTGATGAAGCAGAGCCACGCGTTTTTCTCCTTTGTCAGGCTTTTTACAACTTTATGCAGTAGTATTCTCCTGTAAACAAACCTCAGTAATGTGTCAGATTGATCCCCTTTAATGTTTTGGAAACAACTAACCAGCTACAACCTTAAATGCTGCATACAGGCCTACAGTAATGCATCCATAATAATAATAATACAAAAATAAAATGTAACACCGAAAAGGGTAATTTTTCACAATTAGCTTTTAATTTTCATACTTTGAGAACGTTGTAATGGAGTCAATTTACTTTGAGGTATTGTTACTTTTACTTAAGTAAAATATCTGAATGACTCTTCCACCACTGTAACTCCTGTCTGCTATCATGCTGTTGCACGCCTCTTTCAGCCATTCATTATCCAGAAACAAGTCCCATTGACAATGATAGGGATCGAACCGCACAGACGTTTGTCTGTCTTCCACACTGACTTCAGCGGCCCTGTTCTGCTCTGTGAAGTTCATCAGAGTTCATCCTCTTTGTCCCCGCTGAGCTGAGGCTGCCTACTGTCTCCATCCTTGTCTCGCTCATCTCTCCTCACCCCTGTCCCTCCCCAGGTCCACTTCCATCACCTACCCCGAGGGGATAACTGCCTCACACACACACACACACACACACACACCCGTCTAGCCCTCAACCAGCCTGACCTCACCCTGCCTCTCCCTCTGCTCGTTGGCTGCAGCCTCTTTATGTGATGTCATTGAGAAGTACAGTCTTTTTGGTGTGTGTGTGTGTGTGTGTGTGTGTGTGTGTGTGTGAATGGGTGTATGGTGTGGGTCTGTGTGAGTCAGTGAGCGGGGGCGTGAATGTGTGTATGCCACAGGGAAAGAGAGAGACAGGTAGAAAGAGGATCGACAGAAAGAAGGAAAGAAAGGCACAAGTGTCAGGTTTCCCTTTTCAATTCAGAGGCTCAACTCGTTGTTTTTAATCTAGAAAAGAGGGTGAAACAGCAGGAAAGGAGAGATGGTAGCTGGGAATTTGTTTCAGTTTTTTCAATCTGTTTTTGTCCCTTCTCTCCTCACCCCTCTTTCTTCTTTGAGGGTCATGACTGGGTTTCTGTACATGCAAATGACTACAAAATGATGCCATTTTACACAGCTCATATACCTGTTGACTATATCGTATAAAGAAGATGTAACTACAGACGCTGCCGCCTACCTTTTTTTTTCTCCTGATGATTGTATTTACTTCTCAAATCACAATCATCCTCTCTTCCTGTGACGTCGCGCTCACCACATCCTGGTTTTGACTTGTCGAGACGCCGACACATCTTCAGTTTAATGGTTTTCCTGTCAATTTTCAGTTCACACGTATACGTGCACTCACATTATACATTTTCTCACTACACCAGCTAAACTGCACTGCATAAATAATCATATACCATCATGGTAGGCTACTGTCCAATCTGTGGGAAGCCTGTTTACTTTGGTGAGTTTGACCTCTTTATTTTTTGTACTGTTTTTTTTTTCTCTCTGTCCTCTTCTCTGTTTCAGATTTTCCCCTCTCTCTCTCAATGACTTGACCTATAGGAAAAAGTATTAATAAGTAAAGAGTATTAATAAGAGGACGTTTTGCCATTACAACAAGACTTGTAAGCCTATGAAACAGGAGAAAAATGTATTAATAGCCCTTTCTTACAGTGGAGATTTTTACTTGCCAAACACAGCTCAACAGCACAACTAATAATGTTAGCGATGGCTGCATTTAGACACACCTATGCTTTTTCTGCAATCAGTATAGTCAAAACATCCGCTTTGAAAAAGGGGCTTTAATAATTGTCTATTTGCTACTATATTTGGCTCTGCAGGACAAAAAGACCTTTCACACTTTCTTTCTTTCTGGCTTTCTCCTTTCCTTTCAAGCACACACACACACATGCACGCACACGTATCCACGTTAACAACAGGATGTGGGTCTAGCTAAACGAGCTTGCACGCTGCTCTCTGGGTTTCCTCCCTACCTTCTGTCTCTCTTAGTTGAGTCCTCTCCCACACTCAGAGCTCACTATTTGACGAACAACAGCAGTTAAACCGACTCTTTCAAGCCCATTTTGTTGGGAGTTTTGTTATCGCTAGTTTTAATTTCCTATTTATGTGCCAGCTAAGTTCAAATTGTCTGATGTGACCTACCATACTTATCTCTTTTCCTCCAGCACCACAATCTCCGGTGTATTTGTGCTGATGAGAGTAACAGTCTATATAATGAAGCAGATGCTTGAATCTTGTAGTTTCTTGTAAATGTATTATGTAATTGAGGGGATTGTCCCACATTCCAGAGAATCCAGAAATTATGTTAGAAACATATGTGTGCAAATGTACAATTCCCCTGACTTTTTGGTTAGACATCCATAAAACATATCCCACCCTGCCTCTGATTAACACAGTCTTTGTTTTTTTTTAGGTGAGAAGAAGAGGTCTTTAGGGAGGGACTACCACCCTCTGTGTCTGAAGTGTCAAAAGTGCAACAGACAGCTCACAGCTGGACAACATGCGGAGGTATAGGATGACAATGGATGAGAAAATGTGTCAGGAAAATAATAAAGAAGTAGTTAAATGAATGAGTAGGATGATACAGTAAATGTGTCCTGCTGATTGTGTTTCAGTATGATGAGAAGCCATACTGTTCACACTGCTACCTGAAGATGTTTGGTCCGAGAGGTACCATCTTCCCACTATCGCACACACACACACACACACACACACACACAAACACCCACATGTAATTTCTGAATGTCTTTTCTCTGTGTGAATCTTTCGTGACAGGTAACAGGTGACTGGTGTCACCATGCCGCAGTGCAGCTCCTTCACAGACGCCAGACTGAGCCAAAATGGACAAACGCTGACATACAAAAGACCATTCATGGGCCAAAATATGAGAAAATTATATTATTGAAACTATCATTTACATATTTTAAATATTTATAAATGTGTGATGACCACTTGGTGCCGTGTGTATGTGATTGTTCACTTTTATAATGTAAAAGACTTTTGCATGTAGAAATTTGTAAGTCAGAATTATTAAATGCATTTTTAAACATTGTAACAGAAACCCGGGCAGATGTCTCAGTCTCTGTGATTGACTTTGCAGGCTTTGCAATCAGGAACCCACATGCTCACATCTGGCATTGCAGGGTGGAAGTATTTGCTCACAAACTAACAAATACTGTAATCACGACAACACACATGCACATTAAAAAAACAAGAGTTGAGATACAGGGTTCCCCCTCTTTCCCTCATCAAGCAGCCAGGGGAAAGGAGAAGGAAGGAAGGAAGGAGGGATGGATGAGGGTGGTTGCTGTTGGCAGGCTAAACCAGATCTTATGCCAGCAGAATCTGTTGGAATGGATGCTACAGTGAGGCACACACACACACCCATATGCATGCTCCTGCAGCAGTGTGCCTTGACTGCTGCAGGGCCTTGTCACCCAGTGGTGGGTGAAGTACATAGGTTTGACACACACACACACACACTCAGAGAGAGAGAGAGAGAGAGAGAGAGAGAGAGAGGTGTGCTGATGTGCCTCTCTGTGTCATGTGCCACACAAGTGACATCTCAGGTATATGTCCTTGAAGGATAGAAGGATACAGAAGTATATACTAAAAAAGGTAAAAGAGGCCGAGGCAGGAACCGTGTAGAGAAAGCTGATGGACAGAGGGAGAGAGGACTGATGGGATTATTTTAACATCTAGCAAAGAGCCAGCAGAGGGATGCATGTATGTCTCTACAGCATTTTATTTGAACCTGTCTGTCGCCCCCTCATCCCCCCAGATCCCTCCTTCATCCTGCCTCCTCTTCCATCCCTGCACTCTCCCCCTCCCTCATCCTTTCTCCATGTCTCCTTCACCCCCTAACCCCCTACCTTGATAGATCACGTGACTGCTGTGATACCAGCTGGCTGACTGCTCATTTGCATGTGTTTCAGCTACACAACCCTTATTAAGGAGACAAGTGGTAGTGGTAGTGGTAGTGGTGGAGGGGCCGAGGGTTAAGGGAGAGCAAGGTGTTGTGGAGAGCGCTGGGCGATGGAGGGGCACTGTAGGAAATGTCTGTATTAAGTCTTGCAAAGTGAAAGCACAGGTTCTTCAACCTGCAGTAATCCACAATGGTTCCAAACTGGAGATTGGAGCTTTGGTATCTTACCATGTGGTGGCTGAACCAGAAAAAGGGCCATTTGTGGTCCCAACTATAAGTTCAGAGAGCCTGTGGGTAGGCCAGGAATTACTCCTAGACTGGCCAAACATTAATAATGATGACACTTGATGAGGAATAGACAAATTAAAATGTGTCTATTAGGAGCACCAATATTTTACAGCATAGTAAAAAAAAGAATAAATAAAATGTGTTTCTAAGGAAAACACTGTGCAATGGTCTTCATTTCTGTATCCCTGTCGACATCTAGTGGCCATAAAAGTTACTGTTACATTTCAAAGGAAGGCAAGCAGTAAATAAATGGACACGGAAGGCATTAGAATCAATCACCTTAAATCATTTAGGCTACACTTGTGTTGTGATTTGAGGAAATTATTTATAATGAAACCTACAGATGATGCAATGTAATCCGGTTCGTATAAAATGACGTCATTGCTGATTGCATAAAGTTGAATTAGATATGTTGAACCTTGCAGCCGCTAAACTCTAACACACTCTCACGCAGTCTAACAGGTTGGTTGACTGTGGTAAAGTGAGACTAATGTAGTCCCATCTATATAAATTAAGCTTTATATTGGGTCTTATTCGTTGTTTAGAGTGTAAGTTTCCCCTAAAAAGAAGCGACAGTGGCAGAGAGAGAGAGAATAAGAGCTGAGGGAATAATGTGTTTCACTGCAAAACTGGTTTCAATTCATGTGATACAACTGAAGCGACTGACTCACTGACTGACCCCAGAAAAAACATAAGAACATTTTTTATTTACCTCCAATAATGACCTATATTTGTCTTTTGTTGACGTTGAAAGTATATTTTTATGGACTTTAAAACTTGGTTTGGTTAGCTATAGTCTACCCGTGTGAAGTTGATGTTGGTGTAATTTCTATAATCTTGTTGGAGATTAGTTTTTCGCGAGTTGTGTCAAGATGAAATCTGACCGAGAAATTGCTGACATCTTGTAATGTCGGCAATTCGGACTTCACAAGGAGCACTTGAAGGCAACTTTGGCCGACGGCGTTCTTTTTGTGGAGCGCATGCGTAGTGAGATAAGTAGGAAGCAGAGCGGACGAGTTTCTGACGGATTATGTGGACATGTCGGTGAGCGAAAGCAGCTGCTTTCGAATCATTTATTTGGGTTTGTGTCTCTTTAAAATGGACGACTGACAACTTAAATGCCATTCCGTGTAAGTCAATGTACATTTAATTGTATTGATATAAAACTGAGCGACAATGATGTCAGAATGCGACCCGACAGAGACAGAGACCAGCGAGCCCGTGCTGGACACCGGAGCAACAGCGGTGTCTGCTTCCGAGTGTAACTTTCACTCCTCGGACCCTCCTAAGGTATTATTTGACAGGAATAGGCTAGGTTTGGGGCTTGTGGTGAACCCTGGAGTCGCCGTTCGTATTTCGGACTCTTGTGAAAGCGTCCTGACCGAGCTGGAGACGGACGGCTCCGGCGAAGAGGCGCTGTTGTTACCGTGCTTAACAGGAAGCTCGTCGTCCCCGCGGGGTTCTCGAGAGAAGCGGAGCCGGGGGAACAGACACAGCTCGTCCTCGGATAAAGACACCTTGGCCTCCCCAGGTAATTATTTTGGATCCGTGCCTTCGGGAACTGATTAACAGAAGCACCGGTGGGTGTATGGGCAGTTCAGGGAACTCGTGCTCAGTCCGGATATGTCCGTAGGGGAACGTACGTTTTCCGTCGCAAATGGTTGAGTCCAAAATGACAGACTGACCTCAGGTGAAGCGATAACAGAGAATGCAACGTGGTCAAAACGACGTTATGCAAGCCCCGTGAAGAGGGTTAGCCGCGTGTGGCTCCTCACTGGGAGGCCCTCAAGGGCCCCCGGAGGGTCTTGGGCTTGATTTTGGGGAACCGAAACGTTGGGTCGATAAGCAATAAGCTGTTGCCTCGGCACAGTAGAAAAGTAACTGGTTTGTAAGCCAACAGCAAGCAGACGACCCTGAGTGTTGTGCCAACTATCCACATACACTCGTGTTTCCCAGTCAGCTGATGTAACAGCTGCGTGTTATCGTCCGTGTGGAAGATGTGAGCTGGCACTTTCACCTGGTCACCTGAACACAACATCGACGCCCCTCCACGTGTACAGTTAATAGGAATACATTGTAAAATGCCCTCACTGTAAACACCTTTTTATTAAAATCCCACTCTCATCATTGCTAATGCCAGTTCAGATGAAGCAGGTGTTTAAGTTTCTGTGCAGAGGTGTAGTCTCAAAAAAGGAGGCTCACAGAATGTATTGTTTTTGTTGCTCGTCTCTTGTCAGTCTCACGTATCCGCAGCGCTACATTTGTTTCGGACTATAAAAAGAAAAAGACTGTATACGGGTAAACAAAGGACAGGTGATCCAGTCGCCATGGAAGCAGCACACATTCTGACTTAACTGCTAATTGGATTTAACACCTCTCCCCCTCACACCGCCCACCCTTGCAACATCATTTTTGGAGTATTTGTTCCCTTGTGAATTCACTTCTACTGGTCTCTCTCCCCCTCTCTCTCCCTGCAGAGATCTATTGTTTGACCACGTTCTGTCAGGGCCTGAAATCTAGGCCACAGGTAGTCACGCTGAGCCTGAAATCGCAGGTGTTAAATGTCCCATTTCCTGTGGCCTTTTTAGAATAATAGGGTTCAAGGTCTCAAATTACCACAGGGTTTTTTATTCAGTGTGTTACAAGTTGGGATTTGCACATAGTCCTGAGAGCTTTTGTACTGTGTCGCTCTGGATGACATAAGCTGCCATGCCAATCTCCATTGCAAATTCTGGCAGTTAAATTCTACCCTGCTTATCTCACAGAACCATCCAGGTAAAATGTGCTTTAAATCTTGACTGATACATTTGCTTACATTGAGAACATTTAAGCATAGAACAAAGATTATAACGTTTATAAAATAAAGTATATGAGCTTGCAATGACTTAAATATACAGCTGTCATAGTTAGCAGTAACACTTTTCGGAGTGTAGTGTTGCGACATCTCGCAAGCTGTGTGCACTGCAGGTCTGCGGGTCTCTGGAGCTCTGAGTGAGCTGCGCTCCTGCTGGGGGGGGAGCTCCGTTGGGCTCTGGGAGACAGAGCTTTTTAAATATGCATAAGGCCTTTTGTGCAGGTAAACACACAGACGGAAATGCAAGGGCGCTGTAGTCCAGTGGAGTGCATGATGACGATGAACATGTAATGTGGGAGAGAGGAAGTATGCATGAGTATTTACTTTCCCTCTGGATATCTGGCGGGTGGGAATAATGGAGAGTCACACTACACACTGACGCGGTCATTACACCTTCATTAACAGTACAATCCAGTGCACGCTTACATCCATCATAAAACAAGGCAGCTGAATAAACACCCTGAATCTACTGTTGGAAAGAAAATGATGCACTCTATGCCCATCTATCTTGAGGTCTGTGTCGACACCGTATTATTTCCATATTAACGTCAAGATGGAGCTGTTTTTCAATAACAATCGGCCTCACTGCTGACCACTGAACGCCACTCTCCTTCAGGCTGAGTGGCACATTAGCGATTAGAATTTGCTAACTACACATCAACCAGAAGGCCTTCCAGCGCCAGGCGGGTCGCTGTGGCCTGCGTAGTGGCCTCACTTTGGGAAATGATCCGTCTCATACTGGGTAACCGGGCAAAGATGGTGCAGCGCACACACAAAACGAATGGGTGACGTGTTGCATGTCGTTCTAATAACAAGCATTTTCTATATGTCTCCATGTATCTTTCCAAATCAAGATCTACATGTTTGGAATCTCTGCTAATGTAAAGTGTGTGTGTGTCAGTTGGATATTGGGTTCTTTGGGAGGGCTGGCAGGCAAGTCGAGATGATTTGGTCTTAAAATCATCTAGTGCTTGTAGTAGTTCAGGCTCTCTTGAAAAAGTCCCTAAGAGGTCCCCCGTTAAGTAAAAGATTTAATTTGAGTCTAAACAGGCTATGATAGGACATTTTGATGTATTCCGTCAGGTCTAGGTGGGACCACATGGCTCGTTAACTGTCCTCCTGTCCCTCTGTCCACCCCCCCTCCCTGTGTCTGTCCCTTCATCCTTCCCTGCATCCCGCTGTGACTTTGGTGGGACTGATACACAGCATATGGAGCCTTTGTCAGCTGACTGCTCTGCCCCATGTGAGGGGGGGAGAAGGTAGAACGTGTCACATGATTGGCCAGAATAATTGGCACCCCATAATCCATCAGAGAGCAGTCACATCCAGAGAATTATATTAGATCTGCCAGGCAATCGAAAGCACAATTTTCTGACACATGACCGTCATTCCTTTGGCTCTGGATGTGATTTAAATCCACTGTTCGCACGGGAGTTTGCATGTTCTCTCCGTGCCTGCGTGGGTTTCCTCCCACAGTCCAAAGACTGCAGGTTTGGTGAAAACATTGTCTGTGTGAGAGATGGACTAGACACCTGTCCAGGTTGTACCCCACCTCTCACCCAGTGTGTGCTGGGAACAGTTCCAGCCTCCCATGACCCCCGAACAGGATAAGCGGTTTCAGAGAATAGATGGATGGCTCCAGTTGCCTCTTCCATACAAACTGTGTGCACGATATGACACAGTAGACTGGGTAATTAGAGCAGACTGACCTGCAGATACTACATAAGAAATATACATTATTTGGATTGTAATTAGTTGTGACTGTCAGTTCATTTTGCACAGGAATAAAATTGATCTTATTACAAGTTTGTTTTGGGGCTTTTTAAAAATCGATTTACTTTTATAGAGCAATATTATATAAAATAGGTTTTGCAAAGATGACATATGCATACATTTTAATATTCATTATTCATACACAACTTTAAATGCTATTTTATGTCTTTAATGGCAATCTGCTTATGTTTATAGGCTATGACGCTGCATATAAAACATGCCATGTTTTCAGTAGTGAACCATGATGAGATGGCTGGGGTGATGGGTTCCAGGAATATTACCAATGTTTCAGTAACGACGGGTCCCATAATTGTTTGGCAGTGATGCTGGTGATTTAGGAATCTGATGGGTATTTCCTGATGGTGCTTTGAGGTTCACTAAACTGTATTACAAGTTTATTTTAACTCCGACATTAATGCCGTATTTTCACGGCGGCAGGTTGATGCTGTATCATTGTTCCATAAAATAAAAAAAAAGAGCCCATTGCTGTGTTACTGTAGCACAGTCTGATTGCCCACAATGTAAATATGAATATTAATGTGAATATTTTTTTCCATTCTAGGTGCCAACAGTGGGGACTTCAACCATTTCCCCGAAGATCCAGAGTTCGCGGATATCATCCAAAGGGCGGAACAAGCTATTGAGAATGGCGTCTTTCCAGAGAGGATTTCCCAGGGTTCCAGTGGGAGCTACTTTGTCAAAGACTCGAAAGCGGTAAGGAGGGGATAGAGGAATGATACTGAGGGAGAAGCGGAAGGGCCATGGAGCATAAACTAAAAGTAGCTTTAGAACATTAGTTTTTATGGAGTGTGTGTGTGTGTACTGTACATATTAGTTATGAGATTAAAGAAAGCATTGTATATTCACTTTCCTCATTCAGATTTATCCAGCTAGTTTAGAAATGCTAGCTTGTTAGCAGCATCTCTGCCACTTAACACTTAACATAGAACTTAACATTCTCTTTTCCTTCTACAGAAAATCATTGGCGTTTTCAAACCAAAGTCAGAGGAACCTTACGGTCACCTGAACCCCAAATGGACCAAATATTTTCACAAGGTACACACGTGTTACATGTTTCATCTGTCTTGTAAACAACCTGAGGAGCACGAGCAAGACAAAAAAAAATAAAGAAGCTTTGTCAAGGTTTCACGGTGGCCCTCTCTCTCCTTCCCTCTGTCATTAGCTGTGCTGCCCGTGTTGTTTCGGCCGAGGCTGCCTGTTGCCTAACCAGGGTTACCTCTCCGAGGCCGCCGCCTCACTGGTTGACACCAAGCTCGGCCTGGGAGTGGTACCAAAAACGAAGGTGGGGGCTCTGAGGACATGTTGTTGTTTGAATTTGCAACATGCCGACAACTGAACTGAAACACCTGCACGTAGATGTGATTGTTACATTTTTCTAGCTGTAGCAGAAACTATTCAGTGGTGGTCATGAGGTAAAAATAAGTGAGCGTCTTCTTTAAAAAAAACATGTTTTTATTATCAGGTGGTGTATCTGGCTAGTGAGACATTCCACTACAGCGCCATCGACAGAGCCAAATCCAGGGGCAAGAAGTACGCCTTAGAGAAAGTCCCCAAGGTGGGGCGACGCTTCCACAGAGTGGGCCTGCCACCCAAGGTAACAGAGTGGTAAACCTTCTTCGGTCTATTGTCACCAACCTTGAGCTGTTTTGTATTATGAATGGTTGAGGATCATCAGCTGTAAACTCTTCTCTTGTGTGTGTGTGTGTCTATATCTCCCTTTTATTTGTTATTGTGTTGCTGTGTTTCGAGATGTCCTTTACTAATGGTGTAATTCAAACAAATACTAAGATATACTCAGAACAATTAGAACGTTAACATCTTTTTGTTTTCGACATATTTAGACAGTTTCTTCAACTGTTCTTTTTTTAAAATTTCACATATACATGCTGTCTCATCGTTATGTAATGAAAGAGTTGTTGCCTCAGTGAGCGGAGGGCTCAGAATAGCAGCTGATGCAGCCCTGGCAGAAGACGGCGGAGAGAAATCGTGCCACACCGTTTTGTGTTCCCTGAAAAGACAAAAAGTTTGTTCAAGGAAATGGGTCAGAGGAAGAATGAATGTCATCTCTGCTTTAAAATGTTTTTGTTTTTTTTAATGTTTTATCACCAGTGATAACCACGTATAACAGCGTATTGTGAGGCAGCCTTCTTGATGATCTATAGCTGTGTACATATGTTGTGAAAAGATGGCTGGGAAGAATGTGTTCAGGAAGTAGGATGAGGAAGTGTTTTTTTTGTTTGTTTTAAAACTGCCATCGACGTGCTGACATCACAATCTCACATATTGCATCACTGCACTACACCACATCATTACCATATCAGCAAACCCGCCAGCTATTTTTAGAATTCCGAATGCTGCGGTGCAATGTATTTATTTAAATTGTGTGATGTTTTTCCTCGTGGGCGTTTTGTTTTCAGGTGGGATCGTTCCAGCTGTTTGTGGAGGGTTACCGTGAAGCCGACTACTGGCTGCGGCGCTTTGAGGCGGAACCTCTGCCGGAGAACATCAGGAAGCAGCTGCAGTCCCAGTTTGAGCGGCTGGTAGTGCTGGACTACGTCATCAGAAACACAGGTGAGGGTGTGCCTGTTGACATTTTAACAGTGTTTAACATCAGTCACTGACAGCAGTGTTCTTTTGCACTCAATAGTTGCTTGTAGACATTGCCGGCTTATTTGTGTGTGTGTGTGAGTTTGCACTTGTTAATCACGGCCAAAAAAACGTCATCTTACTCTACACTCCTTTTTTTTTTTTAAACATTTTTATTTCAATTTTCTCTTTTGTCTGCCTCCTCAGATCGAGGGAATGACAACTGGTTGATCAAGTATGAGAAGCCAGGAGAAGGAGGAGAGGGACAGGAACAAAAGGTGAGGTTTATTTAACACATACTGAAAGGTGCGTTCAGACTCATCGGCCAAATTTCACCCTGGCTGGACACACACACACACACACACACACACACACAGAGAGAAAAGCTTAACCAAAAACACACACAGACTTTGGAAAATGCTTAATTTTTGACTGTTGTGTTTTTAAAGGTTAAGAATATGCTTAAATTTGAATATACTAATTTGCATTTGCATGCAAACCAAAAATCTTTTAATATTTGAAATGAAACGATCCCGTCGACATATGTGTTTGTTGTCTCCTGGCGTTTAAAGTAACAATAGAAACTTAGTCAATTAGTAGTTAGTATGTGATGATGATGTCTGGTTATTTTTGGTTTAGGTACCTTGAAAGTGTTTGAAAAGTGCTCGAAGTTTACTCTTAAAATGCTGTACGAACCCTACACACTTCATTCTCTGTCTGTCCCCCCTCCACACACACACACACACGAGCTTTGATATTGAAGGTCTGGAACAAACCAGCGCCCCAGCGACTTTGCTGGCTGCATCACCCAGCACGCTATCTGACTCCCTATCATCAATCATTATTTTCCATGTATTGATAAACAAGCAAAGGTTGTCATCTCTCTGTCCAATTAATCATGCCTTTTGGACAGGGATCAATAACTAGTCTGGTCATCGACCATTAATCATTCAGTGAGATGTTGGCTCGCATAATGACTTCTCTTATCCCCCCCCCCCCCCCGCTGTAGCATGCAGAGTGGCCAGTGACTAGTTCGGACTCGTGCATGAAGATTGCAGCGATCGACAACGGCCTGGCCTTCCCCTTTAAACACCCGGACGAGTGGAGAGCCTGTATGTTGTTCTCTTTCCTCCCTCACCTCTGTTCTTTCAGGTTCCGTCTGTACTCTTTAGTAATGATGCCGCAGACAGCAGGCATCCTGAATTCATTACTTGGTCATTTAGTCTATAAAGTGTCAAGCAAAATGGGTACCAGAGCACAGCACGGTGAAATGATTTATTAAAATTACAATGATAATGGCATTAATAGTAATTAGGTGAAACGCAAGGAAACGGTTTAAGATTTTATATTCGTTTTGTTTTTCTGATTTTTAAAGCTACTCTCAGTCAGGCCTATGAGGCAATAAAGAAGGGGTCGGCTACCTTTAACACCCAAAGAGCCATTTGGACCCGGTTTCCACAGAAAAGAAAACACTGGGTGCCGCAAATACTTTGACTTCTAAAATGAAGATATCACTGTGTATATATATATAGTTTTTTTTTTTTTTTTTTACCTTTACGCTTTGTATAAACAACTATAGTGTGTTGCTTATGAAATCCATGAAGTGCTACGGAGAAGTTTACATTTTATTTATGTAATGAACACATTTTGAACTCTTAAAAAAATCAGCCGGGGATGGAAGCTGTCGTCTGTGAGGCGTGAGCGCTGTTTGTTTTTAACGTAGTTCATGGTGGAGAGTAGCTGCTCACATACGTATGTGGATCCGGAGATCGACAGGATGAAAGTGTCGATAAATGCACGGCGTTTTGGCGGGTATACCGGCTTCCGCGAGTGTGACGCTTATTTTGAGCGACGAAAAATAATCAAATCTAATTTTATTTTAATATTTCAAGATCACAATAATCTTCCAATTTAGAACTACAATTTAAAAAAACAACTAACACAAATAAAATACACTTCAATTAAATACTTAAATTTTTATAATTTATTTTCCCAAGCCACGCGGAGCCGCAGTATAAGGATGAAAGACCCCTGCGTTAAAGGAATAGTCCGACATTTGGGGAAATGCGCTTGTTTGCTTTCTTGGTGAGAGACTTTCATGTCTCTTCTCTAAATATTAAGCTAGAGCCAGCAGACAATTAGCTTAGCATAGCTTAGCATTATGATTGGAAGGAAACAGCTAGCCTGGCTTTTTTCCTTTTTGAAACCACAATTATTTTTGTTTTTTTACAGGTTATCTGATCATCTGAGCTCTCGAGAGGAAAGCAAATAAGCTTAATTTTCCAACATGTGAAACTATTCTTTTCATTTTCTGTCCAATGAATAGTTGACTAATTCATTTTTTGTTTTTGCACCATGATAGTCTCTCTAGATCCCTTTTTCGATGGTGTTCTGGTGTTCAAACATTAAAACACGATTAAATTGAAAAGTTTGCAATAAATAAAAACAATACAGTACAGACACAGCGTCATAAGTAGAGGGTGGGCTCACAACAAATGTAGCATAGCTATAGACATGGTGAAAGAGCAAGGCTGCGACTGTGGTGGCAGGTAAAGGGTTAATGTCTCGCAGCGTGTGAGAGAGCTTACGTGTGCACGTGTTGCCTCCTTCCATCAGACCCATTCCACTGGGCGTGGCTCCCCCAGGCTAAGGTGGCCTTCTCCCAGGAGACCAGAGACCTGGTGCTGTCCCGCATCTCTGACATGAACTTTGTCCAGGACCTCGGTGAGGACCTCTATGAGATGTTCAAGGTACACGCCACCTCCATAACTTCCCTCTTCTCACCATGTTTTCTCTGTTCACACGGATGAGGATTCTTTAACACACAAGCGGCTGTCTGGCTGCAAAGTAACGCGCTCTTTTAAACGTAGTGACAGTTACTCTTTTTCTCTTCAGGCGGATAAAGGCTTCGACAAAACCATGTTTGAGAGACAAATGTCTGTTATGAGGGGACAGGTGAGTTTTCTTGTTTTTGGGGCTTTCTTTTCTTTAAACATAGTATTTTGACTCTGTTGTTCAGTTTCTCCTTTTTTTGCCCTCTATTGCGTTCTTCCTTGTTATATCCCACCAGAGTCTCACTTTCAGTCACTTCCATTGTTTGTTCTGCAACTGCATCACCACCCATTAACCTAAATTCTCCCGTCTCCAGGCCCTGCCTCACCTTTTCCGCTACCCCTGATGTTCTTTGGATTAATGTGTAATAATGATTACAGTGGTGAAAGGGAGGCAACAGCAGGCTGTTATTTCCATAACTTTTTTTGTTTTTTTGTTGTTGATGTAGTTCCATTCATTTAAAGTGCCCAGTGCTGTTGTGTTCTGTTTAGGCTACATGGTACTGTCTTTTATTGCCATTAGAGCTGAAACGATAAAGATTATAGAATTGATTCAACAGAAATAGCTATTTTGATTGATCATTTATCAAGAGATTAGATTACACTTGCTTAATCCGTGTTGCTTCAGATTCCACAGGCGCTTAACCTCATAGACTCTCTTAAATGCAACCAATGCAGCAGTACTCAAAAGGAAAAAACAACATGCATGGTTTTTGTATTTCATACAGCCTGAACCCTGTTTGTCACCAGGTATTGAACCTGACCCAAGCGCTGAAGGACGGGAAGAGCCCCATCCAGCTGGTGCAGATGCCCCGGGTGGTAGTGGAGCGCAGCCGCTCGGGCGGCCAGGGACGTGTGGTCACACTTGGCAACGCCTTCACACAAACCTTCCACTGCAAGCGCCCTTTCTTCTCTTCTTGGTAGTGAGAGATGGAAGGGGGGCGGGGGGGGAGGGGGGCACTTCTGCAACGGCCTGAAGTTAGGAGGTGAGGGAAAAGGTGTGAATATTCACTGCTGCTCATATTTTCTTGGCAAGAAAAGAGGAAGATGACGAATGTTTTGTTTGTTTTGTTTTGTGAAGCGTGGGGGGCTGCAGAGATTGGCCATACCAGTGTCTCCCAGAGGCCTTGGGGCTGTTTGTGGTTACCATGGTGACTTGATTGGATAATCAGCCTTTCCACAGACGTGGGCTTTGTTTATTGTTAGGAGGCAGAACGATTGTTTTTTGTTTTTGTTTTTTACTTGCCCAAAGTACCTACTGAAGGCTCTTGCAAGGTCTCTTAGTGGGACTAATGGCCAAAGAACAAGCACTTACAAGCCACCGGCTGAACAGACCTGTGGTCCTGTAGTGTTTGGGAATCTAAAGGACTGGTTTCACAGATCTCTCCAGAAAGTGATTTTTTTTTTCTTTCTTTTTTTTCTTAGACAATCTCCTAGTCTAAGATAAAGTCTAAAGATATTTAATTTGCCTTGGAGGATTACTTATTTAAACATAGATGTGCACTTGCACTGCTGGAGGTGTTTGACTAGTGCTACACGACTGGGTCAAACCGCTCTCTGCCCGGTGTTAATTTCCAAAACGACATCTGTTGAGCAAACGCAAAACCCAGTGTCTTCAACTCTCACTACTGCCAAAATCTGTTTGCGGAAGGAAGATTGAAAGGATTAATGTTGAAACTTGAAGGAGGACGACCAGTAATAAACACATCGCTTGAATGTAATCTGTTTACAATTTCTACACAGATTCTTGCTCCTAAACATTTCAGTACGAGTGAATGCTGTCAAAAAAATCAACTTTTCTGGTAACAATGAATGTATTTGTTGTTTGACATGTATTGAATTGCTGGCGAGCGGCTTTCTCTTGCAACTCGTGGCACGGGAGATGGCACCTGCCCTTTCTAATACATTATATGAAGAGGAAAAACAAAGCAGAGGACCATGTTTCACACTTGCTCGATGCTGTTGTTTTTCTTATGTATGCATCTTGAAGTTTTTATTCCAACTCAATGATTGTATAAAAAAAGTTGTCTATTTAACAGATGAAAAATAAAAATTTGGGAAATTTGAATCTTTTGTTTTGGTCAGTTGTATATGTCGGTTTCATAGAGAAGGTGCCAATGATCGCGTGGCGGGGGGAGCAGTCTGCAGCAAAAGTGTCTTTTTGACAAACCGCTGATGGAAACAACAAGATATTCTCAGTATTACAACTGTGTACCCTTTTTTACTTCAAACACTGTTGACAAAGGTGTGTTTGGCACAGCTAAGATAACTTGGGTGAGACAGCTTTCATGCACCGGTGACAGGGCCATTAAACTTGAAGGGAAGAATAACGCCTTGAGCTAAAGTGAGCTATTATTAACAGCCTAACCAGTCTTTATCTGTGTTGTGCTGTCTGTTCAAAACCACTGTTTGAATTATTTGTATTGTATATCCATCGCAGTGAGAAAACCGAAACCCCCCGTCATACGAGGTGATTATAATTGACTATAAACACTGTAAAGGTAAAACGGTGTTAGATTGTAAACTCATCACCATCTTATTTGACGAACACTGTATATTACTTGAAATCCTGTGGTGTGTTTGTATTTTTTAACAGTGGACGTAAAACCCAGAGATATTCTATTTATAACATTATAAAGTTTATAGTAAAGCAGCAAATAACAAGCAGCTGTTACACTTAACATGCTAAAACTGCCACACTGGAGCAACTGTGACGTATTTTGCAGGTGGCGGAATAAACATGTTGCAGGTTTGAACTACATGTTTGTAAGTGTGCATCTGGTCTGATAACGACCGAACAGCTCCCCCTTGTGCAGAACCTACAACCTGCTCAACGTAAACGAGTGAGTTTGTGAGTTCATGAACCTCGCACCAAAAATAAAAAAGCCTGATTGAGTTTTTTTTTAAACATTTTTATGTGAATTTCCTCTGAGATCATGTTCCTGCTGAATATACCCAGCTCAAGACATTCTCACAAACTATTGATCTCTTTAACATTAATTAAACACACAGCTTCACAAAAGAAGTGTAAGAAGGGAAACGTTAAACATTAAGTTCTTCTCTATAGCGTATAGGAAAAGTAGTCGTGAAATATATGCAGTTTTTACTTTTTATTTTAAAGTGTGTCTTGTAGAATCTCTCCTTCCTTTTCATTCCATATTCCAATATGTCATTAACCACTTCAGTGCAAAATGACGGGCCTAATCTGACTTTGTATTAAAGTGTGCTAGTAGACCAGAGGAGGAAAAGGTCCCGAACTCGTCGATACTGAATTGCTGCTTTTAAGTTGTGTCGCTGTGTGTTTTTGTGCCCACTAGATGGTGCACGAGCGTCTCTCCGGCTGCGATCACTCGTTCACCAAACTAAGTGATGTAGTCACAAGGTTGTCGAAATATGTAGACACCGATGATAAATCTACAGAGAGCTTAGAACGCGAGCTTCACAGACGCAGCCATTTTTCAAACAGACCCTAGATCTGTGGGGAGAAAAGTAACCAGTGGAGAGTGGATGCTTTTATTCATTTAGGGTCTGAACGCAGAGGAACAACCCGGCTGTTGGATGTTTGGAGAGAAACATTTAATATGACTGTATAAGGAAGTAATCTGTCCGAGCTTTAAGATTCATCACAATGCAGCTACTTTTACTTGCAGCGGCGTTCCTCTTTGCGCACGACTTCACCGGAGCCGTGCGCTCCGACAAGTGCGCCTCCCACTGCGACGTGAGCTCGTGTCCGAGCCCCGGCTGTCCCGACGGGTACGTCCCGGACAGATGCAACTGCTGCCTGGTGTGCTCGCCGCGCGAAGGAGACCCCTGCGGCCGCAAAAACGACCCGCCCTGCGGGGACGGCTTGGAGTGTGCGCTGCTCGCTGCGGGCGGGCGGCGAGGCTCCAGGGGGGTCTGCCGGTGTAAGCTGGAGCACGAAGTGTGCGGCAGCGACGCGAAGACGTACGGCAACGCGTGTAAGATGAGAGCGGCCAGCCGTAAAGCTCGGCAGAAGGGGAGACCCGGAGTCAGCCAAGCGCACAAGGGACCGTGTTCACCTTCGGGCGCAGGTAGGCCTGCTTTGGGGGGTCAGAGGGCTTTTTGGGTGTGGGTAAAAATGTACAAAACACCCCTAAGTGGACTGTAAATGCGTCTGTGTATAATAATCGGGTCACGTGTGCTTACTGCGGTTTGATAGACGACTTATTTTGCACATAAAACAGCTTTAATAGTTTAGTGCCATCCCGTCAAAACACCACTAAAAGAAAAACGAATGACTTTTCATATCCGTGCAGCAGTGTTGACTTTCTGCAATAGCGCTGCAACAATTAGTCGATTAATCGATCGTCAGAAAATGTATCTGCAACCATTTTAATAATCGATTCATGGATTTAGTCATTTTTTTAAGCAAACGTGTTCTCCGGTTTCAGTTTCTTCAGTGTCAGGATCTGCTGCTTTTCACAGTTTTACATGATTATAAACTGAACATTTTGGGGGTTTGGGCTGTTGATCGGACAAAAAAAAAGATTGTCACTTTTAGACTTTGTTTGGATTTATCCAAAAAAATATCGACCAAAAAAGCTATAATGATTAGCTGCATTGTTATTCCTTTATATGCTTTGGGTGGAATTGGCATTTTATTTAGCAAAAATGTTAATGGAGAATAAACAGCCAACTTTAACAGAGGTGGAGGAAACTAACTGTAAAACGGAATCTGTTTCTGCAGCACCTGGCTATAAAGAATAATGATTATCTGACATGTATCTTTATTAGTGCATTACCCTCATTTAATTTGTGTGTGTGTGTGTGTGTGTGTGTGTGTGTGTGTTTGTGTGTGTGTGTCCACGTCAGTATAGGTCGTTCCCCGCTCGGCCCCGGCAGCCCTCGCTACAAGTTCAACTTCATCGCTGACGTGGTGGAGAAAATAGCACCTGCCGTCGTCCACATCGAACTGTTCGTAAGGTGTGGCGCATGAGTGTGTGTGTGTGTGTGAGAGAGAGAATCTCGTCCCTTTTCCCTTTATATTTTAAATGAACTCTTCTCTTACAAGACTTCCGGATATTAAAGTCCCAGAATGTGTTAAACAGTTTAAGAGCTACCTTTAAATGTCTCCAGACATCCTCTGTTTGGTCGCCACGCGCGTCTCTCCAGTGGCTCCGGTTTCATCGTGAGCCACTCGGGGGTGATCGTGACCAACGCCCACGTGGTCACCACGGCCTCCGTGGCGACGGGACGGGCCCAGCTGCGCGTGCAGCTCCACGACGGCGACGCGTACGAATCCGCGGTCAGAGACGTGGACAGGAAGGCGGACATCGCCACGATCAAGGTCAACCCTCAGGTGAGAGCGCCATCTGCACTGCGCACAGGTTCATTTAGGTCCAGTGGGGACGTAATCTTTGTCCACATTGATTTAATGTTACATAAAAACATAATGTTCTACTCTCTTGAGCCTTATGCAAAAACATTCTGTTGCACAATAACCCACGTCCTGACATGCGTATGTGCCAAGCTCTGCCAGACATTCATAAATCTAGCGGGAACACTTTCATAAACAGCAGCTCTGTGGCTCCGACGCGGCGCTGATGTGTGTATTCTCACAGCCACATCTCAAATACCTGGACAGTTTTGTAAGCAGTGAACTGTCCTCCCTCTCTCTCCGCGTCCGTCTCTTTTCCTAAATGTCTTCTCCCCTCCGTCCTTTGCGTTTTTCCCCCTGCACAACTTCTCTGTGTGACACATCCGCACGGGAGCAGAAGAAGCTCCCCGTGCTGTCTCTGGGTCGTTCGGCTGATCTGAGACCAGGGGAGTTTGTGGTTGCTATTGGCAGCCCCTTCGCCCTGCAGAACACCGTCACCACCGGCATAGTCAGCACCGCTCAGAGAGACGGCAAGGAGCTGGGCATCCGGGACTCAGACATGGACTACATCCAGACAGACGCTATTATTAACGTGAGCTCGCACGCACACACACACACACACACGCACACACAACATTTAAGTACTCATTATTTATTTGGTTCATGACAGATGTAAAGAAAGGTTGACATTGATTTTGTTGCATATTGATTTTTGCACGTGTCAAAATCATTCATGTAATTGTCTCTGTCTCATATTTCATCTTATGTGGGAGAAGTACGGAAACTCTGGAGGACCTCTTGTGAACTTGGTGAGTGTTGTGGTGAATTACATGACCATGGAGGGTTACTCAACAGGACTGCCAGAGGTCCACATTGTTGTAGGTCATGTGACCTCCAATTCCTTGCCTCAATTCATTAGAAATCTGTCAAGTTGATATGTGACTTTGGAGCATCACACATATCTTAATTCTATTTTAAAGCTACACATGTATTATACAGGTCTTAAGGTAGTCATACCATTGTACAATTCTTATATTGTTAATTAATCTGCATATGAAGTGTGAACTCCACACAGGCTTCTGACCCCAAGGCGATTAAACTGCAATCAGATCAGATTGAGCTGCAAATTTATACAATTGTTATTTGATGCTGAGAGTCTAAAAACAGGCAAATGATGCGCATATAACTGCTATTTTGGACTATATAGACGATGGACTATATAAATAAAACTGACTTGATTTGACTTGTTGGTTCCACAAATAAAAATGACAAACCTGTTAAATAAAAGCAATGCTGAAATCAACAATTCATTGCATCAAACTGGAATGACTTAAAATATCCCCAATGTGAAAAGTTAGTAAGAAAAGCTCTGTTTCTTCTACTGACGGGTGAGTGATGATGGAATATCTCGGCTCCAGACCTTTCAATTTCTGCCGACATCTGAGATTTGATGTTGAGATGAATGAAGTAAAAACAAAATGGCGATTCAGTCTGAATTTGAGGCTAACTTTTGCATAAATGATTAAACAGAATATAGCTGTGAATATCCATTGTGTTAAAATTATGCACAACTTTCCTTTAAATAGTATTTGTAATAATCCAAATTATATTTTATCCTCAAAACATTGAATACATTTAAGATATTTTCCTCAAATCCTGCCATAACTTTGTCTTAGCTTGTACAGACGATTGGCTTAAATGCGCATCAACACCCGGACAGTATTTAGGATCCATCATCGGGAGCTCTTTGCTGTACGTTTGTAAGCGTGAGGGCGTATTTCTTTCAGGATGGCGAGGTGATAGGCATCAACACGCTGAAAGTGACAGCGGGGATCTCCTTCGCTATACCCTCGGACCGAATCAGCCGCTTCCTCAAGGAGTCACAGGCCAAACACAGCAAAGGTCAGGGGTCAGAGCTTGAACAGCACTGAACAGATTCAGTTTTAGTTGTTTGTTTTTGACCGTGATACCCGAAGAAATACTTTATGTGAAGTGGATATTTTGTAGTAATTGTTGTTGTTGTGACAGAAAAGACAAGGCTGCAAAGAAGACTTACGGAGGAGGCGCAGTCTGATGCAGGTCAGAGCTAATGGAGTCTCCACGATGGTTCCATTTTTTCGAGGTGCTGTGCCAGCGTTCTCCAAAATCAAGTTTCTACTTTTGTGTCGTTTTCAGAGGTGTCAGAAGTGAAGAGACGGTTTTTAGGCATCAGGATGCTCACCGTCACCAAAGCGTGAGTTGTAACATCCACACACACATATGAGATTTATACTACAAAATCGGAAGGATGATGGATTTGGTATTTTGCTTCCAGTGGAACTCATTTTAGTTTCAGCATTAACATTTGTTTATTGGTTTTAGCATTAGCATTGTTGTTTTTGTGTGTGTCTCAGTCTAGTAGCAGAGTTGAAACGTCAGTTTGCAGACTTTCCTGAGGTCAGCAGTGGAGTTTTGGTGCAACAGGTCATACCTGACACACCAGCACAAAAGTATGTTCACACACGCATGTAAAAGCCCAAGCATACACACACACACACACACACACACACACACACACACACACACTGCACTGAAGAAACCTTGCTAGGAACAACACCACGACTCATCAAAGTAGCACTCATCAGCTAAATGTCAAATGTGTTTGGGGATGTATTATTTGTTGACTATTTACAAGATGTCTGATGAATGATTCCTTGCACAAAAATGATAACCTATGGTCGGTCATGTGTTTGGCACGCATTTTACCGTACCACTAGGCCCTCTATTGTGCCTCACCGCCCATACAGTGAATCATTGACCACAGTTTCTTTCCTGTGTGTTTTAGTGGGGGGATTAAGGAAGGTGACGTTATAGTCAAACAGAATGGACAACCGGTCCAGACCACTGAAGATATCCGTGAGGTGCTGCGGCGGGATCAGCCCCTCCTGCTTGAGATTCGCCGCGGCAATGACGACTTACTGTTTAACGTCCACCCTCAAGTTGTAGAACATTGAAGAACAGGACAGTTACACTGAGGTTAAATTGTGAACAAATGTTGGGCAGGACTCAGTGTAGTGGCATTAAACATATCAAACATACCGCAAGGAATTATGATCACGCTGTATATGGTATAGTAATATTTTTTGTGTTTTATCATACAGACTCTGCTTTAAAATATTGTAGTTTATTGCAATAGTGAAAATTCTGCACTGTATATTGTACAAAGCTCAAAGAATTTCAGAATAAAAGCTTCCACACAATGAGCTGTGCACTCAGCAGCTGTTGTCCATCTGCACAGATGGCAGGTTTGACTCCTTTGTTTATGTCTTCTCATCCCTCTTCCCTCCCCTCTGTCTTTCTTCTAATTTAAACAAACCTAAGAGGACACCTAGACACACACACGCACACACCTAGACACAAAGCAAAGAACTGTTACTGGAAAAGTCACTTTTATCCTCTTCTGTTTTGGTAATGTAAATCCTCATGCATAACATTTTCTGAACCTTGAAGCTCGGGACAGAAAATCCTTGTGGGACTGCTTCCCTGGTGTTTTAGCTAATCCAAATGCAGCCTGAAACTAAGGACAAAACATGCATGGCAACATTTGCTTCACAACGCAATTATGTATAGTTAACCTGAACAAAACTGCTCGTACAAATGTCTCCCATGCAGACATTACCTAAACATGACCCCACATGATGTGTGCTTGCGTGTAAACAGCTCATAAACTGGACAGCCCTTCCAATCCAATCCTTTCTGCTTATTTAAATAGAGACTGTGTCATGTTACCACTGGCTGCGGCAGAATAAGAGAGAGACTGCCAGGAGTCTTCTTTAAACATGTGCTCCTTTGAGTCTTAGAGGTAATGAGTGTGTGTGTGTGGCTGACCCAGTTGTTTGAGTGTGTGTGTGTGGTGTTTTGAAGTCTTGCCAAGACTTGTCATAGCAGAGCACCAGATTACTTCAGTCAGAGGGCCCAGATGTGTGTCCTTATAAAGAAAAAGCTCCACATTAAAACGCTGTCACTGAGCTCGAATCGAAACAGCTCCGATTTTCAACTACTTCCTGTTTCTGTGCCAAAATTAGAGATATGTCTGCATCAAATTCATCCATCCACAATGCAATTCATACAGTACATTTGCCACAAGGCCTCCGTGTTTACACTGTGGATGAGTTCAGCTCCTGTTCAAGCCATGGACCAATGAATGTATCACCATCTAGAGGGCAAATGGAGTCAAGTGTGGTTTAAATTAGACACAAATTATGATTCACAAATAGACCACTAGGTGGCGTGTTGGGTATAACAATTTGCTCCTGACGTGGCAACTGATGCTCAGATCATAAGACCACTGTATATGCGAAGAACAGCTACTGAAGCAGTCTACATACAGTTGTGGTTTCCAACCGTGTAATGTTGAAGCTAAAGTAGAGGGCAGTGTTAAACATCCCAAACCACATGAAGGATTATTATGGATGCTCTTTTCACAAGCAGTTTGTCTCCACAAAGCTTTCCTGTCATTTTCCTTTAACAAAATCTTGGTGCAGTGTATTGCGGACAAAGATTTTGTAAACCCTGTCTGTTTATTAACCCTACCTTTTTATGAACTTTAAGGCTTCTTATGTGATCAACAAACCTCAGTGTCCTCGGTGAAAGAATTTGTGCAGAAGATTTTCCTGTTCCTGTTGGAACCTGATGTGCTGATTACCCAGTGGCATAAAAATAACAGTTTTGGAGTAAAGGTCATTTACGGTTATATCCAGATGTTATTGGATATTTGGGTATGAGTTCATAGACTCTTGGGAAGTGACTTTTGTACAACCTTTTTATGTGCTGTGTCTTGTCATTGCTAGTTAGATATTATACTTAAAGGAGACTTTAAAACAGTTATATATATATATATATATATATATATAAAAATATACACACA
>JAVQJL010099915.1:0-13210 GCA_036024295.1 Nannoperca obscura | reverse complement strand
CATTACGTCAACCACGTCACTACGCCATTTCCGTATAAATACCCTACGTTACCGTCCCTCACGGCGGACGTCCCCACGAAGCTTCCCCAAACCATCAGCAATATTCAAACATTCGACATTTACCTCTGTTCAATAAATCTTTTAAACGTATCATATGGAGGGTGTGTTCCTTGCTAGGGAAATGCTCAAATGGCTTTTCATAGCTGTTGGTTTTATTGGTCATGATAACATTGTACTCACCAAACTGCATACTGTGTCCTGGGAGCACAGGGACATCACTAGATGTGCTTCATGTGGTTTCTGTTTTTTATGGGTTTTCTTTTCTTCCCCTCACACATAACGACCTGGCAGAGTGATGGATAATTATTCAGATGAGGATCACCTGTGCTTCATGACTTGGAGCCTTTAAAGGTTGGCCTGCATGCTACATTTCTTCTTTGCTCTGCTCTCTTATTGCCACACTCAATTAATTTGTTTGTTTTATTATTATTAACAAATTGACTTTATTTTTACCCCAACCATGTGTGATCGCAGTTCTTTTAGTCTGAACTTAACCACCAATATTGTTGTCGAGTACCACCTTATTTATCATATTTTACTGTACGATATCATTTTAACAATGTTGTAAGTGTGCACAGTCCACCAAGAGGTCACATAAACCCGAACAACTCTGAATCATATATAGTTGCACTTGAATAATTGACTCACAAGAGACAAAGATGGTCTAAATTGGTCCTGAAGAGGATGCAATCTGTGTTTTAGTCCCTTGTGTGGGTCAACCTAATAAAAACAACCCACAGCATCTTTTCAACCAGTCCCCCAAAATAAATATGAAATACAATATATAATTGCCCAGGAGAACAATACATACTGTATGCATTATCTGATCTAATGCCCCTTTGAGCAGGAGGACATTGTTTGTCTGAGCCTTCTTTCACCAAAGTTAAAAGTTTATATTCGTGATTGATTACACTAAAAAACCTTTTTTTAAGAGGGGATCTCTTTGCAGACAGTAAGGTAGGAGCTATAATTAAAGTACATATAGTATGGGCATGTGAATGTTGTTTTAAAAATTTGAACCTATCCTTTAAGGTTGGATGATGTTCTTGCACAAAAACAACTTGGTTATGGTTAGGGAAAGATCATAGTTCAAATAACTACAAGTACCTCAAAACTGTACTTAACTACAGAATTTGAGTAAATATGCTCAGTTATATTCCACTACAGCTTGAAGCACAATAAATGTTTAGATTGTTTTACTTCTGTCAGGTGGACGACAACTCCTTTTTGTAAACACAGTGTAAGATTGTTACTGTTCTAAAGCAAACCGTTCCAACATTTCTCCACCAATTCAGTACTAAATATTTGTACAGCAGTTTCGTACAAAGCCCAAAACACTAATGTGTAGGCACTCTGCTGGAATTAATTTACAGTCCTATTAAATATTTAGATGACCGCCCTTCTCAACTAAATGCAAAGGACTTGATGCTTAAGAAGACACTTGTGTATGCTTACAATCTGTGGGAGCGCTGATTAGAGCACTCCATTGTAATAGTAAACAAGACTGGTGCACAGTGTAGTGATTTATGAGCAGTTCAATTCATCCATGTCAAGTTACGCGTGCTGCGCTGTAAAACCAACTGATCTTATCCATGGGTTTTTATCAGGGCAGAGCAGTTCATTCATTAAAGGGGATGAATTATGAGATCAGATGCCTTTTTTTTATGAGTTTCCCCCACATTTCATTGAAGTGGTCTGACCCAAGAATTTACGTGAATGTGCTATTTTAAAAGTACAGAACATCTGCCAGGATGTTTGAGGTTTAAACTGAGCCTTTTATGATCTCCACCTGCATCCAACCCACTAAGTATTTACCTCAAGACAATATTTATTTAACTCTGCAGATGTGTGTTTCTGTTCTTCTGAATTACTGCCAAGTAAGAGCCATGAATCAGCAGGTAAAGAGGGACTATTTTCTCATTGTCAACAACGCATATAGAAATGTTCCAATGGGGATTACACAAAAGTGACCATGTAAATGTCACTTCAACAAACACAAATTACTTGCATTTTCTTTTGTTTTTTTCTGAGTGCAGTGAATTGCAACAAATTGTTTTGTGCAGAAAGCTCTCCAAATATGATAATGTCCTAATCTATTTTCATGATTAATTCCTGTAAGGAATCCCTTAATTCCGTAAGGGATTTACTGTATATCAAAGACAAATTGACCCAACATATCATTAAGGACAGGTAAGCTTTTAAATAGGATCTGTTCCTATACATATTGCATCTACTGCTCTACATCCCACGCCCTCACTCACCCTAGACAAAGTTGAGTTCACACCAAATTATCATGTCATCAGAATCTCTGAGCTGTTTTACGTAGTATACAGACATTTTGAACAGAAAATTACCCAGGACTGTCTATTTCAGTTGATTATGTAT
This sequence comes from Nannoperca obscura, assembly GCA_036024295.1. Classification (NCBI taxonomy): domain Eukaryota; kingdom Metazoa; phylum Chordata; class Actinopteri; order Centrarchiformes; family Percichthyidae; genus Nannoperca; species Nannoperca obscura. The sequence continues at coordinate 10,765 of JAVQJL010099915.1, read as the reverse complement.
GTTAATAATCTTTGTTATTGCAGGATACTTGTCTCTCTTTTTTGATTTCTTCTATACAGTTTGTGCTAGACCACTCGCATGCTTTTACTGTGTACTCTTGTTGTAGAAATTGTGTGTTATGGTCTTATTTGTCAGAAACAGCTAATTTTTTTAACTCAGCATTAATTTTCTTTGTATCTTATGCATACATGTCTAAATACAGTACATTTGTTGCTTTAAACTTAATGCTATGTGTCTGACCTCTTTATAGCCTTACTTGTTACCCCCTTGTGCTGGTTTAACAACATATTTCTGCAATTCCCAAGATGACATAGAAAGACAAACTTGAAGTCTTTCTGGCATTGTCTGGGCCACCCTTAGTCACATAGTTTTCTTTATCTTACCATATGTCCAATATTGTGCATACATCCCAAATGTCCGTAGCGGGAGGCGGGAGAAGCACTCAGGTGAAGTTGTGGTGCCAGTTCTCAAAATTAAGGTGAAATTAACACATTTGTAGGGGTATTACAACAGTATTACACCTAAGTGCCTAATCTATTCATATTTCAGGTGGTGATATAAATTCTTTTCAATGTCATGTGCTCTCAAAACTGTAAGGTCAAGTGCAAGTGAAAATGCCTTTGCATAATGATGGAAGATTGTACTACATCCAGATAAGAGGGATATTGAAAGCAGCAGCACCAAATTGGCCTCATTTGTACTTAACCACCTCAGATGGCTAGTTATAGTGTGATTCAATAACCTGTAATAACTTTTTACTGTAAAGCTTGACAGAACTGCGCATGGGTGAGAAAAGACAAAATCTCCAGTCCCTTGTATGACAGCACATTTGAAATGTATGTAATAACTCCTACACATTTTATTGTTTTGTAGGACCACGCAATTTAACATCACTGAAAAATATTTACAACACAATTGCAAACTGTATAAAATAAAGTTTGGAGTGACAAACTGGACATGGCTTTTTGATGACACCTTGAGTACTTTTCAGCTACCATGAACCATCTGTGTACTAGAAATAATCTGACAGCTGTCATTGCACAGGTTGTTTTATGTTCAAGTGCTTTCTGAAACAGTATTTTATAACAACAATAAATCGGTGTGCTAAAAAAGTCTTTTCTGCTCTATCATCAAGTTTATTCACATACTTTTAATGTCAAACAATAAAACTGTTACTATCATTTTCTTGATAACTTTGTATATAAATTGCTTTAACAAAATCAGTTCATATACATTTTCAGCGTCACAACTTTTAGGTGATAACTATAACAATCCTCCACAAAGCAGAAGTATTACCTTCTTTTTAAATAGAGTCTAACTATATTATCCGCAAGAAAGAGCTCTAGGTGATCTATAATGAATGAGTTCACACGGTGTGAATTAGAGAAAGAACTCTTGACAGATTTGTAAGAATTATATTACCCGAACAAGCTGTGAAAACAAGGTTTGAATGATTTCTATCCTCCTGCTCTTGTTAGGATTAGTTATGCATTCATTTTCTAGAAAGGAAACAGTCAAAAGAGACTGCCAAACAAATACATATAAAGTAGTTCAAATAGCAGATTTATTCACATGATGAACAATAGATCCAGGAATGTCAGATAAAAATTTACCAATGCAACATCTTCTTTAACACTTACTTACAACCTCCAAAAGAGTAACAATTTTCTTTCCCAGCTTGATGAAATTGGCAAACAAGTCTAACAGATTACATTTTGCATCACATTTTACATGTCAATTTAGCACACTGTCTTAGATATGACTATATGTCAAGCAAAATGTATGACATGGACTATATGGTTTTTGTGCCAAACGACTTCTGAATCTTTTCAGACTGAATTTCCCCATGGACAATAAGCAGTACTCTGTCGTCATGTGAGCAGAAACCTAAGGAACGACTGCAGAGAGAAAGGCCTCTTGTGTAGCCAGATCAGAGCTTGACTTTCTAGCATCCTGCCAGGACAGCTGCACCCGTTTGGAAGACTTGCAGCTACAACTGATGGCTCAGACGAGTTTGATGCATGGATATCACTGTCTAACCTGAGAGATGAAGCAGGAAGAGGCACAGAGAGAGACCACTGCCTGTTTACAGGAGATGGGGACAGCAGCGCCTTACTGTCAACAAGGGCAGGAAACAAACCCAGTTCTCTTTCACGTCCAGTAGGTGGTATATTCCTATAATATACAGTACGAGGCACAAAGGATCATACTGCTGGTGTTGCCGATTTGTAGGTGTTTTACTACAAATAAAAAATATCCGACATTATTACTGACCTTTTTCCAAAGCTAACAAGCTAACAGCAAGTTTAAGACTGAATTTCCTAGTTTTTGGGTAGCCATTGTTTCAGTACAAAAATCAGACCTACAGAATTATTTTCATGCAAAACAAATAATGAAGTGGATGAAATGGAAAACATAAACCAAATGGATCAATATAGAAAAAGAAATGGCATCGATATCATTTGAAACACTTATTTAGGAAAAGCGGCATGGAGAAAACATATAGGCCAGAGCCATTGTATTATAAACACTGTAACAAATTGGAAATGTATATGCAAAAAATAAACAGTGAATGTGTATATCTCAGAAAAATGGTGCATGACTCTGATTTTACTGCAAACAAATCTAATAATACCTTAGATTGCTGGGCCAGTAACGGTTTTGTAACATATTCTCAATTCTTCGGCCACTGGGTAACATATTCTCAAATCAATAATGCAATGCTTCTCAGTAGCTACCTATCAGATGTTGGGTGTAGGAACACCCTTAAATGCACCACCAAAGAGTTTCAAAATAACCCCTGTTCACAACTGTAGTATGACACAATGATCACCTAATTTTGACAAAATAATTTAAAATTGACTAAAGCCTCACTGTGATGGACAAACTGTCTCCAGAAAGTTTCAAACTGTGGAATCACTGGAGATCCCTTAAGGTATTCTAAAGACGAAGAAAATTTTATGTATTAATTTTAGGCACATTTTAGAATGGGGTCTCCTGCATGCCTCGTTATCACCATTTCTAATTGAGAATGTTATTGTGTTAAGGAGGTTACTGATAGCAGGGATGCATGGATGGCTGATCTGTTCCTCCATTATAAACTGCTCACAGCCTGTTCCTCTACTTGTTTCTAGATTATGTATTTGTGCTCTAAAAGTACTAAGTGAAGACAATTTAAATTTAAATTGTACATCCCCAAATAACAAATTTGTCTGTAAGGGCTTTACAATCTTTACATCCTATAACACCCTTTATATTTTTAGTATTTATACTCTTATTTTAGAATAAATTAAGAGTATAAAGGAAGAAACTTTAAAAGAATCAGAGGAGGGATCCCTCTTTCTGGATGGACAGGCTTTCAATAGATGCTATGTATACAGAGTAGACAAAAAAGATGGTAAAGAAATGTTGAGCTATTTCCCTGTGCTGTTAAAACCAAGAGGACCTGAGCTATACGACCTCCTCAACAACAAAGACCTGGGAGGAGAATAGACTACACACACAGGAAAAAGCTCCAGGAGACCATTCACACAGAGGAAGAAGAGAGGAGGTGTGGGTGATTCTCCCAAAACACTAAGATAGAAACATAATTGTATATTTATTTTATGTCAAAATTATAGAATAGCTATAGCCCCCGCTATATAAATTATAGGTAAATGTAACTTGTTGTTAATGGGCAATATTTAATTTTAAAAAGAAATGATACCTAGAATACACCTCCATATACTGTACACAACAGTGTCCAGTGACTTAAGGATAAATAATAAGATGGTTGGTTCTTATTTCTGTTCGTTAAAGAAGCTAGTTGTGCTCAAAAACTGTAAATTTAATTTAGCGTTATAACTGTTCAAGGGAAGGAACCGGCCTGCTCATTTAAATAAGATTTAATCCACGTATTCCGTTTGTATCTCTGTGTTCCCCTTAAATGTCTAAGATTAGACAAAAACCCCTGGGTAGAGCATGAGTTATTCATGAACAGAGGAACTGCACTTGGCACCTAGTATTCAAATGAAAGGAGCATTAGATAGATGAATACTAAATGGGGAAGTCAACAGCGGTGTCCCCAGAAATTTAGACTCGGAGCGGAAGCTTTTGTATGTGAACTGCTGTAATGGTTTACAAATATATATACAAACATTAATAACAAGAAAACAGACATCCCAACATAGTTTACATCTTAGCTCATTTACAGCAGTTAGAGAGCAAAATCAAGCTCATCTTCAGGTAAACTCTGTAGACACATTTATATATTAAAATCTGGCATGTCAAATTATCTAATAAGGTTTTCTAATTAGTTTGCAGATGCTTCTCTGATTGTGAGCAGAAGAAAGAAGAAAATGACAAAACACACCATTTGGATGTGTTGAATGACATCCTCAGGGGTAGACTCTGCAAATAACTGAATAATTAACATGTAAACAGTAATAATTCAGTCTAACTATACATTGCTACCTATAGTTTATAATAGTTTAAGCAACTACTGTGTTTTATTAGCAAAATAATTAAACATCATCTTCATGCAAGTGAATTTTCACCCCGCACACACACATACATAATACCCACTCCCGTTCTCTTTCTCATGTCTGTATTGCTTCTCTTTTATGTCTGTTTTTACATTTTCCTTTTTCAAGTGTTTTGCTTTTTCTTATATCAGCTATGTCATAGTATATGTCTTTGTTCCTCTTATGTAAAGCGCTTCTGGTCTAGAAAAGAAAGTGCTATATAAATCGTCTTCTTACTATTATTATTATTATTATTATTTTTATATTTTATTTTATTTTTTCACCAGCTAGCTGCAAACTTTGTGTGCCTGCAGTCTGGTGCTGGGCAGGCAGCATACAGAGGGTTTATCAAAGATATTTTGCTGGGAACAGCTGTCAGATTGACTCTGTACTAAAAGACGCTAAAATTCTGCGTGAAGCTGCTTAGTTTTACTAATTGGTAAAGATTAGAAACATTTTAAAATAAAGTAAAACTGACTGCTGGTAGGAGATGGGATGCAAACGGTGGTCTCCAGTGTATCAATCATGTACTTTGTTCAACCAACCATCCTTGTATTCTACCCTGAGACTTTTTACGGCTATTTTCACCTTTTGTTTCTTGAACCGAACAGTCATTATTCGCACAATTACAAGAGGTCAAAAGGGCACTTGTCAGGAAATATAGGTCGCATAGCTTATTTTAAGCAGTTATTTTTGAACAAATGACCAGTGCAGTTTTTCCTGGTGAGGACAGTCTGACATGTTTAAATGGGCACAATTACACAAAAATGTAATGATTCCTTGGGGGTTAAGCCACCAGGAACATTGGAAAGAGCTCTGGCAGCTGGCAATTTTTGTCACTATGTTGTTAGTTTGCCTTGGGACTCTGTAATGACTTCGATAATGAATCTGAAAATGCCAATCGCCTAATATTGGCACATGTTCACCAGCAAGAAGAAACTTGTCCTGCTGAATGGAGCCAAGTGTCATTTTTTGCATTTCTTTAATGAAGGCAGTTTGGTTTGGCAGACAGATGCTTTTGGATAGTTGCTGTTGTGGTGGTTGGGCACTCTTTATGGTGCTTGTTTCCATGGTGGTGTACCCTATTCAAACCTAAACTCAGCTGGACCAATTTACAGCATTATTGAGAACTTCTGCACACACAGACAGGAATATTTTGAATTATGTGTTTGTTTTAGTGGTTTTACAGTAAAAATCTAACAATATTATTAAAGGTAAGGAGAGTGGTTCTCCCCAAAAATGTAACACACGCTGGTAATATTGCTGTGACAATAACAATGAAACTCCTTTATGTCCAGCTAATAATAACCCTCTATTCATCAATATGTCTGTGTTACATGTAGCTCTGGTGCCCAGAATGGTTGATATATAGACCAAATCATCAAGGAGGAGAGTAAATTAATCTGTTTCTTCTGCTTTTATGGGCATGTTTTTTTGTCAGCGAGATGATAAAGTTCAGTAATCCTTTGTCAAACAAAGAATTAGAGCCAGGTATATTCCACCGGAGAGGTGTGACCTGTATGGATTGGGAAGAAAATAAAAATGGGGGCATCTATTGATTTTTACCTCACTCTGTCAAGGTCATTGAAATTACTGTAATTGAAGTTCTTTAATGGACCGGCTGAAATATATGTGGTCAGATGAAAGGGTCAACAGAAACTAGCCTGAGGAGATAAACCCCATTGTTATCCATGTGCAGATGTATTGTCCTGGAAGGAGCAGATAAAATATAATGTGGAAGGAGATTAAATATTTACATTAATGTTATATGACAAAATGCTGATTCAACCTCTCACAAGAGCAACTGTATGAATTCATTAAATTTTTCTGCTTGCTTAGTCCTTCACAAGGTCACTAGAGATCTTCATTTCAGACAAGCAAACAAAGTCTACCTTGTGTGGCTCAGTGGAGAATCATATTTAATGATAAGGTTTGGATGTCTCACTAAGCATTTTGGGACTTTGCATCTTCTCTTTTACTTCCAATCCACTGATTCATTCAAATATTTCCATGCAACTGATCTCATTACGGTTGGCTTGAAATTACAAAAGATTTGACTCTGTGATTTTCATTTAAAGATTGAAGTTTCAGTGGTGCAATAAGTATTCAGATCCTTTACTAAGCTAGAAGCACCAATACAACAATTTAAAAATACTCCATTACAAGTATCCTGCATTCAAAATCCTGCTTAAGGAAAAGTAAAGATGTATTATCAGCAAAATGTACTTAAAGTATCAGGGATCTCTGCAGTAGAGTTTGACCTATTTGAACGACTGTCCTCCCAAGACGAATGACAGCATCTTCAGTAAGGGCCCCAAAATAGAATATGTTTATGTTCAAGTGACACAGCTAATAAGCTTGATAATTAAGTTATGTTAGAATAACTAAGTGCAATGGTGGAAAGGAACTAAGTACAGTACTTGAGAAAATGTATTTAATTCCTATCCACCACTGGTGGAGCACTGTTGTATGTTATTGCCCATTTTTATTATCTTTTGGCATCAATTCTTAATAGATTTATTTTTCTCCTTGTCTGCCAAGAAAGTCATTACATCTCTTTAATACCTGCCTGTGCTTTAAATCAGCCCAGTGATCCATGTGTCCCTCATTATATATGGTAGCATGGCACTGATCATCTCTTTAATTGTGGTTTTACTTCCCATCATGTGCGCTTTGATTCAACATTAGGACACTATAGATAATATGTTCATTCGTCCTGCGTGCAATATGTCTCACATCTGTTCAGTATTAAATTCATACCCTCTTGCTCCTCCTCCCATTCCTCATCTATCCTCCCCACATCTAGCTTGTCTTTTTATTTTTTTGTCGTTGCACAGACATTGTGTCCTCTGGCAGTCTAAGTAGCTCATTGTTGTGGGGAGAATGTTCTCTCATGGGAGCCATAGCCAGTCAAGAGTGGATTGCTTCAGTGAGATGCATTTTTACTTTGTCTGTCAGTTGTGATGAGGGATAAGAAATGTTATGTTCTTTTAAGACACACTGAATCAAATATGCGAATTGTGAAATGCTGATAAAAAAACAAAAACATTTCTTTACATACAGTTGTTAAGGCAAGAGTTATGGAAAGATAAAGTTATATCAATTCCCAAGGTGATGTAAGACCTTGCTGAATGTACAGGTATACCTGAGTAATATATGCACCCTGCTGTTTAGTCACCGTGCAGTAAATGTGAAATATTGCTGTCCCTGTAACACGTGTATTGGTTACCGTCTTAGTTGTTGATTTCTTTCAGAGCGCCAATTAATGTCACAAAGAAAAATTAGCGTTCTTTAATTGACCTCGGCATATAACAGAAGTCTGATTCTGACTTTGATATCAGAGTTTCATACAAACAGTGCATAATGTTAAAAGGGTTGCATTTACTTACAGTACACATATCCATACACAGTTGGAGGCAGAGCTGCCATACAAAGCCCTGACTGACAATATAACACTTGCTATGGTTACTCATTAGGCTGATACTATGTATCAACGAGTATTAACAGTGAACAGAGAGTTTCACTGGAATTACTTTGTAGATGTCCATTGTCAGGAATAAATAGAGACACCACAGGCAATCAGAATCAAGTATTCACCCAGACCATGGTATAAAACACTTTATTCATTAAAAGTTGAAATTGAATGTCATGAACGAGGGACTCTGGTCTGATTTGTTTGGTTTTCAGGCACTTCCATACAACTTTATTAGTGCCAAGTTCGACAGAGTTTTCCAGTCATGATTACACCCTGAATGTTGACGGTATATTTTTATTATTATTATTATTATTCTTTTTATTTCTTCAATAACCTCTATTGAGCACTGCAACTGTATCAAAAAACAATTTCCCTTCTGGGATTAATGAAGTATTTCTGATTCTGATTCTGATAGAGGTTACAAGGTAAATATTTTCTTTGAGTCACTGCTGCTCACTGTTGTATCAACATACAACCTTACACAACCAATACACTATTGCATCTTGTTTCCAGGGCAACGACCCAACAGCATTCTCAGTATTGACCCAGGCCCTCACAGGTCAGATGACATTTGTAGATGCTGACTATTGTGCTACATGTGGAGAGAAGGGAGCAGACAAGAGGTGCTCTCTTTGCAAAGCAGTAAGTCCAAGTCCCTGAACATTTGTAATGTTTATTAACATCATCAAAAATCTGCATGTTAAACTACACCCAGGTCATGATCTCTTTTATTTGTCTTTAAGTTGACTTACTGAAGCTTGACGTGCCAAAAGCTCCACTGGTTAACTCATAAAAAGATGTGCAGGTCTTTGCAGGAGCAGGATGCCGACCTGAAAAAGGACACTCCAAGGTTAAAATAACTGAAAGGTACTCATCTTTTACCTGTGTTCTACAGTTGTGTACCATACACCCATGGATCACAAAGTTTGTTCTGGAGACATGTTGCTTATGCTTGTGGGTTACTCCCTTCCTCCCACTGTGCATTGTGTGTGTATCCTGTTACAGTGTACATAGCAAACTGGAAGAGCCAGCTTTATTAGATTTAACATATCAAAGTGTGTTTCCACTTATTGGGGAGTTCTAATTCATATATGAACAAAGTAGTTTAAAGCATTTAGTGTCTCCAGAAGGAGGTTTCAAAACCAGATTTTGACATAGGGCCCCTATACAAAGAAGATTTTATAAATATTCAGGAGCTGCTGCTGTAAAAGGCATGCATCATTTCAGTTGATATTGTGCTTTGTGATGCATATAACCAAACACATTTGCCACAAACTAATTGCCACACTGTTTGCTGGGGGCTTTGAGGTCCATAGCTGCCTGGTTGGCAATCCAGCCTTGAGTATAGTCCTGCTACAGGAACTGATTTATAGTTCAGCATTGTATTTCACTCATTGATCTCAGGGACATTCACATCAGAGACTTTTCTCCTGTTTGCTCCCCCAGTGGTGGAACCATCTCCCCACATCCATCAGAGAAACAACCTCTCTGGCCACCTTCAAGAAAAGACTAAAGACTCATTTGTTCCGGGAATACAACACCATTTAAATGATGTTACTTTGTACAAAGTATAGCACATTGTTCGGTATTAGTATATTGGAATTGTATTTTACTTTGTACATTACATTAAGGCATTTAGCAGACGCTTTTATCCAAAGCATCCAAATCAAACTAAAATATTAAGAGAAATTCTGTTTCTCGACTTAAATGCTGTTTTCGATTCTGCCATTGGCAGTAATATCTATAGCACTTCTGATTCATCTCCAGCCCTTGCAAGGTTGATGACACATCTTGTTTTCGATCATGGTTCTATGCACTTTATGTAAAGCTCTTATTTGGAAGTCGCTTTGGATAAAAGCATCTGCTAAATGCCTAAATGTGGTTGGACAGAAGGGACAGGCAGATAGACTGTAGCCTGACATGCAAGACTTGACTATTTAGTGTGCCCTCGTGTTAAATTTACATAATTACTCGGTCTATATCTGCTCCCTGTTAGATGATGAAAGCGATCTGGTGATGGAGACGGCTAACTTCCTACAGAAGCGGTGTCTGCGGGCAGAGGAGAAGGTGGCTGCAGCAGGAGGCTGCCCTGCAGAGCTGCTGGCCTGTCCCTCCCCCTCTGCTGAGGGAACGTCCTACAACCAAGACTGAGGCAGGACAAAAAAAAAAAAAACTAAGGGTCCTGAACAATGCTGATTGATCTTTGTGAATTTTCACAAAAGTTACATATAAAGAGGCGTGGCTGAACACATACTATATTCGCATGGTACATTCTGAATATTTCACACCAAGCCATGAAGTTTTAGATAATGATAAGTCATAATATAATCATCTTTCCCCTATGTTTGTGTAACTTTATTTGTGAGATTGTATTTTTTCCATGTGTTATCTGTTTTTTTGCAGGATACCTCAAAATGTTATGAATGAATTTGCATGTAGAGCTGGTTGGCAATAGGTCAAGACGTTTTTGTGTATATCAACAGACAGAAGACCAAAATCCTCCATATTTGGCAAATGAGGGCGCTGGAGAGCTGGCTGTGTGGTGCTATGGTAAGGTTGTCATGGTTCTCCATTGGTCATGTAAGGTAGGACCCAGAAGCAGACCAAAACGCAGGATGGGATCAAATAAACTACTTCAATAAACACAAAATACAAAACTTAACATGGAACATGAACACCGAGTAACAAAAGTCAAAGGAACAACGTACCGTGGCAAGGTGAACACATAACATGGAACCTGGAAACGTGACATGAGACATGAAAACGCAGACGAAACATGGGAACACCA
>JAVQJL010099911.1:0-17985 GCA_036024295.1 Nannoperca obscura | reverse complement strand
GTAAACAAACTTTACACTGTACAGTAATGTTAGAGCCTTTTATTTTTGAATCTCCAGCACTGAAAGGTGTCGGGACAAATGAATAGAATGAATAATCCTTTTACCGAAAGAATATATTTTTGGATGTAACCCCTTTGTAATCACCAACATTTTGATTAGTAACTGTAATTTAATTACATATTTTTCTTAGGAACTGTGCGGGTTACAATTACATTTATTTTGTAATTTAATTATGTAACTAGTTACTCCCCAACACTGGTTATGTCCTAGGCAATTAAAAACAGGCAAAAAAAACCCGGTAACAGTATAGTTTACAGAGAAACAACAGGAAGTAAATTATTTTGATTTCTAAGTCTGATGCCATATAGCCTAGCACTTCTACCCTGCTGGCAACTTGGTATTTACCGGTATAAAATAGACTGCATTGGGAGAGAAGGGAAAACAAATGAATAAATGATTGTGTTTTCTACCCTGAGACAGACCGTACACAGTTGGGCATACGAGTAAGGTGGCGGGAGAAGGGGAAGGATATGGAAGAAAAAGAGTTTGGGCGGAAAAGAAAAGAGGAGGGAAAGTGGTTGGGAGTGAGGGATTGGGGGAGTAAAGCGCAGAGAGAGGTAGAACTGGAGCAAGAGAGAGAGGGGAGGGGGGAAGGGGGCATTGGTTTTTGCAGTAACTGCCTAGATATGATGAATGGCCTGCAGATACCACTGTACAGCTGAATGCAAACATCTCTATTGTGTACACTCTGCCTTCAGTGATTCATCATTTGTTTTTGCCCTGGCTACGTTATTCTTTCAGATCTAGCAAATGAGATAGCGATAGCAGCAGGATTCAGCAAATGTATCTCTAATGAACACAAATGAATCCTTATAATATGACAACACTTAATCACAGCACTGAATAGCATGGCATTAGGAATAATTATCCTGATCTTGGTTACAGACATCTGTCTTATTCTTGTCTAGCATAGTCCAGCATTATTAATGCCATGAATAGGAATCTATCTAATTTACGTCAGTCTGAAAACACTCTGACATTTTATTTGAAGAATAACGATGATGTTAGTCTATATTTTTTAATTATTTTTTGTTACATTTGGTGTGCTGGTGTAGCACATATATTGTAAACCCCACTATGTATATGTATAAGGGATCATTGTTGGTTTAAGTCTTGTTATGGGATTTGTTGGCTGGAATGTAGCCACCTGTACTTTCTAAGGGCAAAATACAAACGTACAGTAAAACACTTCACAAAATAACCATTGTTAAATACCAAGTAAAATCAGCTTTTGGCTATAATTTCTGTAGCAATCATGCTCTGTAGTACACATTTGTCCTTCATGCACATAAAGTGAACAAATATTGATTATGTGACCAGAGATGTTTTTGCCTTTGCTTATGGGTCACTGGGGAAATAAGCAAACTCGGCTAATGTCACTACCAAAAGTGCTATGTGGATTTTTATTTTTGGTGTGTATCACTGAGGTCTGACAAACGGGTTGAATGCATAAAACATTTGCAAAACTGCATCCACATGTATTTGCTAGCAGTCTTCTTCTTGCCTGTCTAAGCTCGCGCATTGCAACATTTTTTCGGCATAACACTGGCCTGTAGGTCCTGTAGGAAAAACACATTTTCCTATACTGTATAATATTGCTCTCATAACCCTCTCAGGACAAGCACAAATACCACATGGAAGACAGCAAAAATCTAGACTGAAACAATAAAATATGGGCCTATATTACTAAAGATTCCCCAACAAGATAATTGCTACACTTTAACACAGAATATCAGCTGTGTAAATATAGAAGATATAAATATAGACATAAATGATTTCTCCACTTTAAACATTCCAATCAACACTTTTAATGACCTGAAACTTTGAAGCTTTGTTTAGCTCAAATATTTTAATTAGGTCTGGTATTATTCCATGGTGTAGTAGGGTGGTGTACTGAGTCACTGAACTGGGTATTCTGTGAATGGAGACCAGGGTTTAAACTGTGACAGCAGTCTGGTCAGTCTAAGAGTTGAACAAAGGTTTAATTGTGGTCTCCTGTAAACATGCGGATTTTATGTGAAAGTTCAGCTCACTTTTTATAACATTCAGCCTCAGCTCCTGCTATCTACAACTACAAAGTCATGACACAGATAGATATCCATAAAGTGATGGTTTATTTATAACCATGTTGGGCTTTTACTTGTTTATGTATCTGGGCTAAATCACAGTAATTACAGTTCTACTGCAGAGACAGGAAGAATGAGAGAGCACACAAGAAACAGAGAAAGAGAGAAAAATAGAAAAAGAGAGGATAGAGAGGGAAGCTATGTTTGGCCAAATGAGTTTGTTCCTTTTGTCCAACTGTGTCTTTTGATACACAGTACTTAATAATATTTCTTCCATTTATTACTGGCCTCATTTACATCTTTCTATATCCATCTCCGCTCTCCCACTCTAACTTTCTCTATTTTGTCTTCTTCTATTTTTCGCCCGCACTGTACCTGTTTTTCTTTCTTTCCCTCACTCTTTGTCCTATGTTCTCGATTTCTTTCTGGCCCATTGTCTCCCTCTCAATCTCTGCTTTATTCCCCTCCTCTATCCCTCCTGCTTCCCTCCCTCTTTTATTCCCTCCTAGCACAAGCTTCCCAGCTCCTTGCACAAACATTAAATGGTTGTTGGCAGTGCCACTGATTGATCATGTGGCAAGCTATTAGTCCACAGGCCAGCTCCAATAGCATGCTCCTAGAAGGCCTGTAAGGCAATCTGAAAATCATCCTCCACTCCCCCCCTCCCCCACCTCCCTGTTAATATGGAACAGATTTTCCTGTGACTGCTTAGAAAACACAATACAAATGCATCACATACACACAATTCAGAAATGCCCTTATACCTGCTAATGAAACAATATCTATTCAGTTACTTACACACCTTGGGTTGGGATTTCTAATACAAAAAAACTGGAAAAAAAACCACCCTCTCTTCTTGTTATTCACCCAGAGGCAAAGAGACTTCAGTGAAATAAAATGTAAATGTAAGGAAATATAACAAGCATTCTATCTACGTGCAAGGTTTATTAATCTGGCAACAATACCAATGTTTCATGCTATAATAACAATTAACAGTTAGCCTACTAACCGAATACACACAAATTTAAAGGTATCCTGTGGTGTTTTTGACCACTAGTACCACTATAGAGCAATGTTTTGTGATTGGCTCCCTGTTTTGTTTGTATTAATTTACACGCATGAGGACACACATACACATGCTACACATTCCTGCCAATCATGTCACACTATTCCACTGACCTACAGGTGGCAGTAATGTGCCAAGAAACACAGCAATGCACCAACAGAGATAGGGAAGAAGATGACTGGACATGGATGTAAACAATGCAGGTTTCAAAATTCAACAAAAACTAAAATGTTTTACAAATGTTTATTTGACAAAGGAAATGCATCTTACTCATTTATTAGACCACAAAGACACACAATGCATTGTATTGAGAAACAGTGAATGTAAACAGAAACTTTGTTTACAAGAAAACCTAACCACAGCCTTATATTTCTTTGTTAGGTGGTAATGGTACGAGTATGGAAATACAATATGAGAATAAAATGGTTCCACCTTGTCCCTTATCCTGGAGTATCAAGATAACTTGTAGCTATTAATGCTTAAATATCATATTTCACTGGTTTTTTTAACAGAATGGGAAACAAAAAAGTAAAGATTTTTTTTAAACTGTCAATGACATTTAATCCCTGACAAATAACATAATGCTGGATGAATGCAATATAATGCCGGGTCTCTATTACCAACTGCGTTAAATATTGTCTCGGTACTAACTTTTGAAAACAACAGAAATAAACATATGTGGTAAGGTGGTAGTGTCTAATGCTAAAGTCTAAATCTAAATTATTTTGGAACAAAGCTCTTCCATCAACTTGCAAATATACTGTCAAGATCCATGTCTGTGTGTGCTAACATGCCTTACTGACCAATACATCAAAGAAATGCGATGTCTTCGTGTGGTTTCCTGTGTTTGTCACGTTGTCACATTTGTCAGAGTTGATCTAATTTTTCTTTTACGCTCTGCTGACCAGTTTAACGCACAAACACATACCTGCTCCTACCTTTTCAAGTGTGGTCTGTGCTCATTATGCGAGACGGATATGTCTGATAAAAGCCTCACAGACCTGTAATACTTTCATAGGTGAATAGCTAGGCAAGAGTGGCACAATGTACAGTTTATCAAAAAAGATTATTTATGACCGAGACATTCAAGAGTCAATACCATTGAAAGCAGAGCAGAAAAGGAGCAGCCTTGAACCCTCATCCCTTCGAAATGTTAAAATATTTCTAAAGGTCACAGAAGGGCAGAGGATCTTTGCAGTCTTCCTTAGAGAGAGAGTAAAAAAAAGAGAGAAAGAGAACTAGCAAGGTTGGCAGAAACAGGATGAAAGATATATGAGTAGATAAAGAGGACTTTGACTTTTACCTTGCTTTATTAAAACATGTCCACCAGAGGAAAACTCATAAAAACTATGTCTAAGGCACTTCCCTACACACTGGACTGCTTGATAGAATCAGACCATGTTTTGACTTTGCCTGCATAGCATATATTTGATGTATTTTCACCAACAGAGAAATAATAAAGGGGACAAAGAGGGAGTGATATGAGAAAGGACATGAAAATGAGGTAAAGAAAGTAGAGGGTAAGGAAGCAAGCTGACGGAACGTAAAAGATAAAAGTTGGAGGATGAGGAGAGTGAGAGAAAAAGAGAAGGTAGGGCAGAGGCAGGAGGAAGCGGCCCGCTGGTGTTCTTTAAAGTTGAGCCATCACAACCACTAAATCCCCAACGCTGTCTGCAAGGACTCATCCTGCCTTGTCCCCTGGTACCATCGCACCTTTCAGAGCTTCACTCCACACATATCTATCTGTCTCTCACTCATTCTGGTCCCTCTGCTCTCTTTCACTAAGTTGTCTCATCATCAGCACACCGCCTCTCTGCTTTCCTTTCTTTTTTACCCCTCTGCATGCTGTGTGGTGGCAGAAAAGGGAAGCGTTGCATTCATTTATTCATTTCCTAACCCAGTGCCACCGACCCATCCTCTAGAGGCTGCAGTTATGACTGGCGGAGGGGAGCCTGTCTACACGTCCCTGCACCACCATCTCTCCGTTCTCTCGTTCTTTCCTTTTTGGCTTCCGGGAGCTGTCTCCCTCATATTCAGTTTCATATTTTTGTGGCTCATCTTCTGTTAAAGGCTATGGTTATGTTCTAACTCTTTGTATTTGTCTAACAATGTTCATTTACACATACACACACAGAAGAATATTCTAAATTTTTCTATTTTATAGGTTTCCACACCTCTTTGCACTGGTTTCACTTGAAGAGAATGAAAAATATGAATCAACAACAAGAAAGCCATTCACAAACTAAAGGTTATCCATCGCCCCTAGCTGCTGTATTATTTCACGTCAGTGTTCATAGTTCAAGCTCACTGCAGTTTCACATTAACAGCATCTGAGATGCTAAAACTTCATCATTCATTGTCATCATAGCTATTTCTCTATTGCTCAAAGTAATTCTAACTTTTTTGTTTATTTTTTTTTCCGTGTTGGGGCATGGAAAAAACATGTCAACACTATGAGAATGGTGAGAGTGAACCAAAACCGTAAAGTTACGGGCAGCAAAACCAAAACAATAGTGAGGAGATGCTATAAAGCTAAAGCTAAGGGTTAGATTCCATACAAGCAGTTGTGTGATCGATTGTTAATATACTGAAGAAATATGAATATATATTCTGACCTTTTTGGCTTATAACAAATATGTTTGCTTCATGATTTATTATTTTATATAAAAAATCATATAACATGCCATCAATTATATTTTATGAATAGTTCTTCAAATTAAACTATGTTTTGTTTTAGGTTAGAAAAAGGGGCTTTTGACCAGATCTGTGTGTAGAAGAAGAACTTTGACAAACAAAAATACTTCTCTCCCTGTTTCTTTATAGTCCCGTTCTTTGGTAGTTTCTAAGTGTGAATCAATGCAGCTGCATTGCTTAAAAAAAGCAGATTTGTGCATACTCAGCACATTAAGGATGAGACAAAGGTTTGAATAGATTGGGACACATCGTGACTTGAAGCTGCTTAGCCAGGATGACAAAGCAACATCCTTTGTCCATCCACTCTCAACAGCAGTGTGCATAGTAGACATCCTCTATATCATAAGACAACAAAATGTTTGTTGAAACTGCATGTTGTTGCTACATCCTTTCAATACATCGGAGGGATCACTGAGGTACAGTACATGTCGTATGAATCATCGGGCAGACTCCAAAAGAACAAAACTCAAATACTTGAGATTGTGAGATACAGTTGCCAGTTGCAATGAATGCCTGTTTATCACATAGTAAAGGGACTTTAAAGCAGTAAAAGACATCATGGAAATCAGATTGTACATATAAGACACTTCCAGCTAAGAAACTAAATGTTTTTAAACGTCTTTTCATAACAATTCTGAGGGTGACGCTGAATTAAAAAAAATTGGAACTTGTTATTCTGCACTCTGTTCTCACCTTAATACTTGCAATATACAACAATGTATACAAGTATGTAATGTATTTTAGACTGATGAATTCTCAGACTACAGTATTCTCATATCTTTGCCTTCTTCAGGCAAATCCTCATGAACAAAATACAATATTTTTGTTATATCCACCTTCTTATTGTCACACAAATGACAGGGAGCCTTGAAAGTATGAAATTGTTTAGAATAAAAGGATGGATCCATCACCCATCTTAGATAGTCATGACAATAGTTATAAACCTGAGTGTTATATAATTAAGGAGTTGGGAATTAGCTCAAACTCTATGACTGTGGCTAAAACAACAAGCCTAAGGCAGCACATTGTAAGGTTTACTCTTAAGCTGCAGTTTGTTATTGCTCAGCAGCATGATACTGCCCCAAAAACTGAAGGTCAAGAAGGTCCTGGGTTTGAATCCCAGCTGGGGCAGGGCCTTTCTGTGTGGAGTTTGCATGTTCTCCCTGTGTTTCCCTGTGCCCTTGACCAAGGTCACTGGCTTAGAACTGGAGTTTGTCCCTGGGTGCTGTACAGTGGCTGCCCACTGCTCCTAACACTTAGTATGGGGTAAATGCAGAGAATGAATTTCCCTATAGGGATCAATAAAGGATAACTTTTCATATAATTTCATGAGGGAGATGAGTCTTCCATGCCCAGTGGAGTTGCTACAATAGTTTTGAATTGCTCCAACAAACACAATTGACATAACATGATGACCCAACAGTGCTTCCTGGTATTATGTTATGAAGAGTGCCAACCAGATTTTCTGAATAAAAAGTATGAAAGTGCTCCCCCGCTCCACCTGATGAATTTGTTTGCTTTTCTGGACGGCTGACCTTAATGAGGTCATTGTGGGTAAAAAGCACATGCTCTTTCTCGTCATTCTGCTTAAAAAACATTTCA
Source organism: Nannoperca obscura (assembly GCA_036024295.1). Taxonomy (NCBI): domain Eukaryota; kingdom Metazoa; phylum Chordata; class Actinopteri; order Centrarchiformes; family Percichthyidae; genus Nannoperca; species Nannoperca obscura. Next base: position 10,497 of record JAVQJL010099911.1, on the reverse strand, counting down.
AATTAGTGACACATTACATGTGCATGGCTGACATTCAGATTTTCTTACTTTTATAACACAATATAAAGGCTTCCTTTCAAAATACTACACACGCAATGGGGCTTATTGGACACGCTGAAAGAATCCATTGCAAATGTGTCCTTAATGCTGTTAGCTGTGGAATCAATTAAATCATTATTTACATCCTGGACGTGTGCACTGGCAGTCTTTGCTCTTCAAACAATGCTCAGAATACCAATAAATTCAAATCAATATTACAATTTCAAAAAGCTAATATTGTGATAAAATGTTCAATCTATTAAATATTGAATTTTATGCTGCAGATACATGTATACAAGCTGAAATTGTGTCTTTCATTCGAATTTATGGTATTTGTTTTATTTTTAAAAAACGAGTGTTTGGCACCTTTTACCTCAAATATACAGAAAACATGAATACTAACTACTGTATTGCGACTCTTTTACCTGTGTAGAACAATGTAACTCAGCCGGTGTGTATTCATTCCAACCCCACATTGTAAGAGGGAGATTTGTGAAATAAACTACGTTTGCATCGTTACAAGAACAGATGTTTAGATGACAACATCTCCTGTGAGTCAACAGGGAAGTGAGAAATCAACTGCCACAGTCAGTCCTGTCACTAATGGTTAACAAACATTACTGTATAGCACTTTGGTACATGCTGCATGTCTATGAATGAGAATTTGAAATGCTTACTGAAAGCTGCCACGGCCAGTATGAGTGTGACCACGATGGAGACCCAGGAGACCCAAAGTGCCTTCTTCCTGTAGCTCTGAGCCTCATGGGGCTTCAGGCGCATGCTGCTCTCGAGGAGACCTGCAGTGAGATACATAAACATTGTTACTATGACAATTCCTTCTTTCTTCTTGTAGTGTAAAGTCATGTTTTTTTCTTGTGATCATATCAGACCTTTTCAAACATTTACTGATAGGAATAGATAGAAATACAGGAGATACATAAATCTCTTAAATCTTGAATAATCAGTACATATTTCATAGAAAACAAGGTACAAGCTCCTGAACTCATCTAGGAGTCTCACACAGCATTGCTGTAAGAAACGCGAAGTTGAACTTTCTGTTCAGCCAAAAGTTGTCTAAATTCCGCATTTTTAGTCAGTAATTAATTCAGGATTTTGGATCAATGCCACAACAATGGTGTGTTTGTTTTGGTCATGAGTATAATGATAAAGCTTTTAATATGCAAGACAAGCCAGTGAGGCCACTGGTGCAAGAACAACATGCAACACTGACCAGAAGTATGATCTCATACATAAGACAGCCATGTTTTTGCATTTAATAACATTTAGGTTATAATTAAAGTGTATTTCCAGTGGGAAAATATGCTGTCTTGTCCCAGTCCTCCGGTCTATTAAATATTGTATGAAACTTCTCTCCAGGTCAGAGATCAAATAATGCACCTTGTATGCATTCTTCCTGTTAGATACTGTAACCCTCCACACCTTCCAAGAGAGCATTGGACCACTGTGGATTTAAACTGAGGGACCCAAAACATTGTGTAATGCATGTGGACCCTGTTATACTGCAGATGCTTGTCAAGTTTAACTTTCTTTACTGACCTTCACCGACTAAAACAAGACTCCAAGAGCAGCCACAGTACACCTGTATCACTCCACCATGCGGTGCACTCACAGATACATAGCACACACTATATTCTGTGTAAAATAGTCCCTCAAACCAATAGTAAATCAATAGAAAATAATAACCTATTACCAACATAACCAATCAAAGTATATCAAGTTCACAACATAAGCCAACAAAAATCAATATTTTATGTTTGATTGTGAGAATCAGGTGTTGCCCAACCTTAATAGCCTGTTAAGTCACAGTTCCCTTTTTACCGGGCTGGATAGAGATGGTGTTAACGCAGAATACTCTGTATGACTATGCATTTCCTAATGTCTCACAGCCCTGTTTCTGTATGAGAAGTCTTTGCCTGAAGTCACAGACACAACATCCCAAATTCAGAACTGCCTGAAGCTGTTCCATTGTCATGGCTGGCTCTGCAGACGCATGCAATATTTATGAGCCTGAACTTTTACATCCAAAAGAGCTTTTAATGCTATCAGTTGTCAATCTATCCAGAAATTTGTCCTAGAGATCACATATATATATATCTTGAGACACAGAGGGTGTTTCTTTTTCAGACTGCAAGCCACAAAAAGAGGCAAATAATGGGATGAAGGAAAAAACAAAGATCTTTCAACCTTTGAACTTATTGAACCAAATGTTTTGGACACAATTCAGTAATCACATTTGGAAGACACTTCCTTTAGGAGTAGACTATCTCAAAGAGAAAAGGATAGCATTTCTAGGTTTCATTTCTTTTTGTTATTGTCCTTTTAGTAAGGCTTTTATACATAAAAAATAATGTATATGCCTTTATGTTTGAATAGATTTTTAATCAAGGAAAACAATTTGTCTTTTGGAAATTGAAACACTTTTTTGTATACAACTCCTGCTGTGAGGGAATTTTCTCTGAACAAAGCTTCAATGCTGATATGGGTCATTTTTGTGGTAAATATTGAGTTTGTGAAAAATTTTGTGATTGTTCCACAATGCTTCATTTGCAGGACACCTGAAATCACTGACTGTAGATCTGCCCAAACTCATTCAAATCAGCCAATCACTGTTGAACATTGAATTCTGTAACTTGAACCCTGATCAGTATTATAGTTATGACATTCAAATGCAACTATTGATGTATACTGTGTGTGTGTGTGTGTGTTTGTGTTTGCAGTTTGCATCACAGAACGGGAATCAATCCAGAAACAGCTGCTGATAGAGAGCTGATGAAGGCACATGCTTTTTTTTATAGTAAAAAGCCTTTAATACTCAGTGCTCCAAACACAAAAACTGATGACTGAACCAATTTTCCAATCAAACCATTGTAAGAGTTAAAGGGGAGTTCAGTGTGTTTTAGTTTTGCACTTGCATGAATTTGGGGACCCACTAAGGACAGATTTTAAAAGAATAATAGACATCCATGCAGCAGCGGCCAATAGCAACCAAAAGCATCTTTTTGTGAGGGTTAGGGTTGAGAACTAAAAGCAGTGGTGTTCCCCTTTAATAACCCTTCAATTTCATTGAGATGTTCGTTTTTTCAAGTTTATTTAACACCCCAAAAAATGTGACAAACATGCCATTTTATCAATAGTATAATGACACTATCTTTGTCACTTTATTTGATTACATTTTTTGTTTTATCTTTGCATTAGCAATGGCCAGGCCAACATGCATGCAGCCATTGCTGTTGTTACTTCCCACTGTTTGTCTGGTGTGGGTGTAGACAAAAGGAGTCAGAGCAGACAGACGGAGCCGCTACTAGGATACAATCCCTCACAAGTTTCCCACCAGTGAACCATGCCAACTGTTTTTCATGGACAGCCAGACCCTAACACTCCAATCAATGTACTACTGCAACTAACTATAGTTTTGTACCTATACATGTTATAAACTGCTTTAGTGTGCGTACATAACTACAAAAAACATGCACATCTGGGGCCACTTATGAGCATGTTTTAATGTATCTGTGAAAAACACTGCTGTTGATACCAAATGTACTGCTCCTTTACATCTTTATGTTACTGTGGGAGGCCAAGTCAGCCAGTTTGAATGTAATTAGTTTAGAATTCTGCCAAACTTTACTAAGACATCTTCTATGAGTAGTTTATCTTGACATCTTCAATATGATGTATATTTGGAGTCCTGCATCCATAATTGATTACATCCAGTGCCATTCTCATTTGAATACATTAAAACATTTTAATTTGGTTGACACGAAGGGGAAAACCAGACAAAGACCCCTTTTATCATTGTGGCACATGTTACAGCACAAATCCTTTCGCGTCGTGTTGATGTATTGATGTGTTGATGTGAAATCACTTAATCTGGCTCTGGTTGATTTCTTTGAAGATCACAAATCAAAGAAAATCACATGGCTTGTTCTTAAAGGGAGCCAAAAATCATCTGGAAAGCCTCCGTCAGGGGCCAAGAGCAAGTTAATTTTGCTCTATTATTGGCGAATGAAGTCAGACTGTGCAATTGTGTGTGCGTACAAGTCACAGTCATGTAAATTAGCTCCAATGTGTGTTTGTCTGTGTAAATAGCCTTCTTAGAAAAATGTGCATGTGTTTATTTTAAATGTGAGGTGTATTGTATGTGTGAGGGAGTCCAACATTTAGAGCTATAATAAAACACTTCTAATAATAAGATCACTTCTTTACTCTGGTCATTCAAAATGTAAATAAAAATGTTTACTTAAGTGTGTTGTTGGCTTGGCTTGACTCCAAATATGTGCAAGTAAAAAATCATTATCCTTTCAAACAATAGTAACGGATCATGATGTGTGACATACTTTGACATTTGTCTTGATTGCGCCACACACACCTTACACGCTCTGGATGTGCTCTGATAACGTCTTAAGATGCTAGGAGCCAGAGTTACTTTCTAAGAATATTAGCATAGTTTTTAGTCCAGAAATGGTCAGATCACTAGTAAGTGAAGTGTAGTAGTAAGTGATTGGAATTCTCCACTCATGTAAGACTTCATCCCTCATTAACTGACAAAAAGGATTGTTCACAATGAAAATATTCATCATACTATTCTATTTTATTTGTATCTGCATGTACAAAAATGCATTCATAGAAGTCCATAAAATTGCACATAATCTGTATGTGCTTCATTAGAAGCTACTCAAAACTATAGTGTCCAAGTCTTGGATGAAAAACTGAAAGGAAATAAATGTACTAGCTAACCAGTAGAGTGTGTGTGTGTGTGTGTGTGTGTGTGTGTGTGTGTGTGTGTGTGTGTGTGTGGCAGAGGGGGGAAGTGAGACAGCAGAGTCTTGCTCACATGATGCCTGGCTGGGGGATCAGACAGAAGGAAGGCATGCGCTCTACATCTCCTCTTACGTCTCTCTTTGACACACGCACAGTTTTGTGTGAGTGGGAGGGTGTGAATGTGTGTCTTTCTTTTGGCACTTGCCTCTATCGTACCTTTGTTTTCTAAAAATAATTAATAGCCATGTAGCTCAAATAGCTTAGTACACACTCAAAAAAGTCAGGAAACACATGACTGAATATAATACTCCTGGGAGGAGTGTGAGTTGAAAGAGATCAATTACTTCTTTTAATACTCTGAAAGCTCCTAACCTTTACCACCCACCTTATTGTAATTCTAGTTGAAATAACTATACAATTATGTCTTCATATCTTGACAGCATGACAAATAGATAGCTAGACAGAAACCACAGGCATGGATAAGCATGATCAGAAGATTGCAGAGGTTTTCTAACAGCAATGGCAGGAACATTTATGTAAGAGATGGGAAAATTATGGGAGAGAGCTATGAATGTGGGAAATACATTTTTCTGAAATGTGTGTGCATTATGTTTGCCAGTGTTTGATTAAAACTTGCTTTTGACTTGACTTTTAAAATATTTTCTCCTTGATGCCTGCTCATACAGACTTATATATATCACTCTTAGATGAGGTTATGGCTGTTATTTACTTCACCTGGTATCACAAGCAGTCACACAAGTCATTACATGCATTGAAAGGGGCACTCGTGATGTTAGTACTATTGCATAATGACATATATGGTTCTAGAGAAGCTTTGTCAAACTGAGAAAATAATCCTGGTGATGTCATCAGGGTTTGTCTTGGTTTGGGTTTATAGGCTACATCTTTTTAAAAGAATATCTGCATTGCAACTCAAAGTGTGGTTGGGGAGCAGTCTAATGAAAGATGACATTATATAATTGCATTATGGGAAATGTAGGATCCATTAATTTTGGGGCTTGCCCATACAAGGTACTTAAAGTCCTCTGCTGCTTTGATTTTCAACCATTTTTTAAGATTGTATCTCCTTCAAGTTCCTCTGAATTTTTGGAATCTGAATCTGAATCTAAATCACTGGACTACCCCTTTAAGGGATCAATCTTCTACCTAATGATTCAAATGACCAGTGTCTTAAAGCCATTTAAGGAATGAGAACATATTTAACAAACTGTAGGAAGCAGACAAACAGTTAAATGCATCCTTCTTCTCTCATCCTTCTTTATGACCTTTTCTTAAAATGTTCTTAGGTAGATACTAGGTGGATACTGTAGGTGTACCTCTGCATGCGTGTTTTAAGAAACACTTGAACCCCACAGAGAACTATTTTGTCTCCAGAGGCAATGTACTATCTAATATGAAATGATTGGTTTAATGAATGCGTGGTTTAATGTGTTTGTGACTGAATGTTTTAAAGCGTTGAATTCAACGTTTGCTTTATTCTCATCTGAATCCTGCTGATGTAGGACTATCATAAATTATTCAAATAAGAGCCGACTAAAAATACCTCAGAAGTGTAAAAATACCCCTCCCATCTCCCCAGGGGCCCTTGTAATGCACCCATCCACTTCCATGCACATCCATAACTTTTAAAAACCAGATCCAAACATGACAGAGATAGATGAAGTTACCTTCGCCTTCCACACTGTCTGTGATTTTCATCTCCTGGCCCGTGGTGAACGTCTCGGGCTCGCTGGGGGGTTTGGCTTGCTGGTGATGGTTGGTGAAGCCATCCGGGGCGCATTGGCCGTTCCGCACCGTTGCCGGGCAGGGATCCACAATAGTCGGGTCTGGGACGGGGTAGGACTCTTGGGCAGGGTCTGTCATTGTTGTTGAAGTTGTTTTGTTTTCAGGCTCAAAGGCAGAGAAAGATGTTGATGATGAAAAAAAGATTCACGCCGGTTCGTGCAGCAGCCATCCAGCGCGTCCAATAGGCTATGCCACCGGTGTCGACTCGCGGGGGGGAGAGAGAAGAGATGGCGATAAGAGAAGATAGGAGATAAAGGATTTTCCTCCCCAGCATCAGTAGCGAATCAACTCCCTCTGCGTGAGCTCAGAACTGCGAGGAGCAGATCTACACCCTCAATGTAAATACCCTGTCCGGCTGAGCCAGTTAGAGACAGTTTATGGGTTAGATGCGGCGATGCGATAAATTGCTGAGATCTGCTGTGAATCTGGCAGGCGGTGCCAGCAAGTCTTTTTTTTATTATTCCCTCCTCCCTTTCCTCCTTCTCTCCTCCTCTCAGAACTCAGCACCTAATTCCCATACAGGCCATTATATGAAACAAACAGTGACATCTATCCTGAATCACTCAACACGTTCAAGTATTTTTAAATAGCTTTGAAACAACTTTAATGGCTTAGCGAGCAGTATATTTCCAACATCATGAACATTAATGTCTCTAGATTCGGTCTAACGCGCATTTATCTAATTATAAATGATAACTGGTTTTGTTTACATGTTTCTTGGTGGTGAATTTGCCCTCCAACCACAGAATCGCCTTATTGACTCATGGTTATAAAATTATCAAAACGCATGGAAACACGCTATTTTCACAACCTGCCTGTATTCTGTCTTGACGCTCAACGAGTTTACGAGCCTGCAGCAATTAACCAGCAGGTGGCGACGGAACGTAGGCTGGTGGGCAGTTGAGCATATGAACTAATGATAAGAAAACATTTCTGTCAAGTTATCAGTCAGCTTGAAACTTGTTTGCTCTTCAGTCAGTGATTTACAGCTATGCTGCAGGCTATTATAGCAACAAAGCCCCAAAAAAGAGCATTTTCCTTGAACTGATGATAAAGTTTGCTGAATGGCTCAAGAACACAGAGGAAGAGTCCAGGTCTGAGGAAGAGGAGGCAGACTGAGGACCTCTAGCTATAACAACTATCTTGATATCTTGATGGTTTGCATTAACATAGCACCAGATGCAGTAGAAGAATTCGTTACAGAAATCTGTCTATATATATTTTTTGATTACACAAAGCAAAAGCTGGGTGTAATCATATTGTAACTGCGTCCTCTTGTAACAGAAACCTGTACCTATCATAAACAAAGCAATATAAGCACAAATCTCTGACTCAGCATAAGAGATGCACAGATATGCTGCTGTGTGTGTGTGTGTTGGTGGTTGTAGTGGGGTGGTGGGTGTAAATAATGTAGTTATATTAAGCTGTAATATCATTTGATGTTTCAGAAAGTCAATTATTAAAGCCTCTTGAATTAGCCTATGCAGACTAATGATTGCTTCCTGCTTGTTTTATTGACTAGGTAATAAATGACCAGGGTGTCCCAGCAGCAGCGGCCGTGCACCTGTCGGTCATTGGTTTCTGGCTGAGGGCGGGGAGTGAATTTGCGCTCAGTTACTGCAAGAGATCTCCGGCAGCAGAAATCCACTTTTTTCCCTGAGGGTATTCATAAAGATGAAGGTTGATATTCATAATCATATTTTACCAAAGGAGTGGCCCGACTTGAAGCAGGTAGGCACTGAGAGACACAAGCTCATTAAGAATCTGAGAAGGTTTTATAACAGCCTATAGCCTCAGCGTGTGTAAATCCACACAATCTATAGGCTAGATCTAATTTTGTGTGGTTGAGTGGGTTTGAAAAAAATCCACATCTTTCTTTGTAGCTATCAGGCCTGTAGCAGGCGAAGCATCTCCTTGAATGCATTGAATTGAATGCTATTAAAAGCCAGTAAAATACAGACTTTTCCCATTGGAGTGTCAGCGGGGAGTTCAACAGCTCACTCCATAAATCTGTGTTCTCTATGGATGGTTAAACTTTAATCAATAGGTGGCTTTGGCCTTACTCGTGTGCTCTTCCCTGTCCTATCTGTTCCTGCTCTTATGCTTGTGTCACTATGGAGGCCTGCCCTTAGCTAATGATTTCTCATGTTTAGTGCTGGACAGGAGAGATAGTCTGCAGACTGGTGCCCTCACCCTCCAACAATCTTTCAATGCATCTTTCTTTCTTTCTCTACATAAGTATGGATATGTATATAGTGATATAATAATGACAGACAGCTGCTACTTTAAATGTCTGGTTTTAAATGCATGCAAGCTGATATTATTTTGCAAAAATCTAAATTTTGCGTGTTACACAAAGAAATAATACTGTATGTCACCACTTCTGCATGGTATTTGACAAACCAACTAAAAGCCTATATAAACATAAGTGACAATACTAGTATATTATACAAGTCTCATTTATTGTACCACTGGTATAATAAATGTTATCATAAAAATATAAGGAATCGGATTATAATGGTTGTTATATTGGCAAAAGTCTGTACACACACAGAGGTTATTAAACATTTTTGTTGTTTTTCTCACTTATTGTTTGGGATCTTGCTGTATGTGAATAATAATAATAATCATAATAATTGCAAAATTAACAAGTTTTTCCCATGAAATATTTCTTGCTTTTCTTCTGACCATATGAAAACCCATTGTGTAGAAATGTACTGAAGTGGTAACCGTTCCTAAAACCCATATATCAAGGTGATGACACAATACTGAGTATGTTCTTTGTGTGTTAAAGAGGTCCTGATCTTTCAGTGAGAACCCCAAACAAAACATAAGGCTTAACTTCTTATTAACTCCACTGTTGAATTGGTATGCACACATTTCATTTAAAGCAGGCTTTCATTGAAATAACTACTTGAAGGTATACATTCACACTTTGAAAAAAGGGTTTTTTGAAAATCTGTGGCATCAACAAAGTACACAGAACTGTACTGAAGGGATATGAAATATAATTTACTGTCTTTACTGGCTGTACTGCTCACATAAATCATTTGCGGCTTCATCTGTATGCAAGAGTCAACAGAATCAGATGGCATTCACTTCGAATTATCCAGCGTGTTGGAGTGGATAGTCCTAGGATGAAGGTTAAACCGTCGCAGATGGGATAATACAATCAATAGAGGCTTTTCCACAGCAGGACGCATCCCGTACCAAACACGCCCACGTTTAGAGATTTTACATCTAAATGAAATACACCTGATTTGTGATTTAATGAATAATGCCTATATGTGATATTTTAAAAACACTAAGTTATTAAGCATAACCCCTCTTTTGTATGGGTTTTAGAGGTATGGATATGATGGGTTTGTCCAGCTTCACCATCACTGCAAGGTGAGTTTTTTTTTCTTCTTTTGTGCATGTACAGAGTACAGGAGCCCTTAACTGCATACAATGCTGTGGACCCTTTGAGGCCTGTGCAGGTCCTTGTGGACCTCTCAGCCTGGTCCTCGCAATGTGAGCAGTCGCAGAGCTCAGCAAGCTGCCACCGAATCAGCAGAACACAGAGCAGCATGGCAGCTGTATGCAACATTAAGCAGCAGGCGCAGGTTGAGCTTTTGGCATCAGCAAACTGTACGTAAAGATGACTAATAGTTGGATGTGTCACACTGATGCATTCAAACAGAAGCCACGTCTGGTTATGAACATCTGTTTGAGTCCTGATGCCAATGTTAAAACAAGGTCTATGAGGACTCCATGTCACATACACTACCGTTCAAAAGTTTGGGGTCACCCAAACAATTTTGTGTTTTCCATGAAAAGTCACACTTATTCACCACCATACGTTGTGAAATGAATAGAAAATAGAGTCAAGAC